>JAAIFI010000100.1:0-100218 GCA_011032875.1 Phlebia tremellosa | reverse complement strand
ATCCGGCGATTAATTTTTGTGCACTTGGCCCGCCATACGAAGGAAGAAGGTCGGACGTGGCGCACAACTTCATTTATGACAAGCCTAGGGACAACTTGACGATCATGACTGGACATCTCGTCAAGAAAGTTCTCTTCGAGTACGTTATAGTGTCCAAATACGTGCAGTCGTTAACCATTTATCCAGGGGCACAAGTGTAACTGGTGTCGAATTCATACAAAGCCCAAGAGTCTACCCGGAGGCGTCAAGCGAAGTCTACACTGCACGGGCAAAACTAGTTGTGCTATCTGCCGGCGCTCTTGGTTCTCCTGCCATATTGGAACGCTCAGGCATTGGAGCGAAATCCGTCCTGGAAAAGAACGGAGTGAAGCAAATAGTCGATCTCCCCGGCGTAGGGGAAAACTATCAGGGTGCGCCGGTGATGCTTTGATATTATTCCATGGGCTAAGATTTTTGGAGACCATCCGATCATCTTCTCGCACTATATCGCCAGCGATGAATCGGAGACTATCGACGGCATTGTGGCAAACGACAAGGAGGAACTGGACAGTGAGCGCCGTTCACAGTATCTTGATCACTCGATAGCTCATACGCTGCGTCTCTCAGAATGGTCAACTCAGTGGCTCAAAGATGGTTCAGGACTAATGGCGTCGAAGCAAGTAGCACACAGCCATAGAGAAAGTTGTCTCATTCTTACGCCGGTGTACAGTGGAATAGATTCTGGAATCAAGATCAGACCAACAGAACAAGACCTGAAGGCTATCGGTCCGTCATATGAGGCCAAATGGCGCGAAGACTACCTCAATGCTCCTGATAAGCCTGTCATGTTCATTGGACCTCTAGCCATGTCAGATTAATTTCAATCTCGATCAATACAGCACACTTACTTGTGTCGGCTACAGGGCACCAGGTGGCAAGCCTGCAGGACCTCCATACAAAAAGTCGTTCAGCTTCTTCTATTTTCTGGAGCACGCCTCCTCCCGCGGTCGCGTTCATATCAGATCTGGGGACGACCCCACTGTGACGGTCGAGTTTGAGACAGGGTTTCTGAAGACGTCAGTATCATCTATCTACCGATGCGATTGAGGCTCACATATCCGCTGTGTCAGGCCTGATGATCTGGCCCTTATGAACTGGGGGTATAAACGCTCTCGTGAATATGCACGCCGCATGGCCTGCTATCGAGGCGAATTTACTCCTCAGCATCCTCGGATTGCTGAAACTAGCCCTAACGCTTGCAGAACTGGTGTGCTCCCGGTGCCCGCGAATGCGCCGGACTTGGTATACACCGACGAAGAAGAGAAGGCTATTGAGGAGTATACAAGAACCTATGGTACGCTGTAATAAGGCCTGACTCCAGCGGCATTCTGACGCTGTATTTGCAGTCGCAACGGCATGGCATTCGGTAACGTCCCCTTGCGTTTTTTGTGTTTTGCGATGCGAATTGAGTTGATACCCAGCTTGGTACTTGTGCCATGAAACCCCGAGACCAAGGGGGTGTTATAGACTCCAGTCTGAACGTCTACGGAGTCCGAGGCCTTAAAGTTGCAGGTGAGAGAAATGCTTGGCTATCTCTCTCTCTCGAGGCTGGGTGTTAAGTTGAGTATTTAGATGTTTCGATTCCGCCCTCGAATGTCGCCGCTGTGAGTGCATTCCTGTCATTCGTTCCCACACGTCAGTGTATTGATCTCGTGCGCAGAATACTTACTCTACTGCACTCGTCATTGGCGAGAAGGCAGCGGTGATTATCGCGGATGAATTAGGTGTCAAAGTATGACTTGGTCATTCTCCCATGTGACACAAAGTACAAGAAGCGTTGTCCCAAGTGCTCCAGATTAGACCGGACGGATTAAATGTGATTACAGTATCTGTATTTGGTGCACGGCCGGCGGATTAGCTACTCTGTGTCGCCGTTGTGTTCATCGCCTCCTTCGTGTTGTACGTTGCTTTCAGCGGTCCCTCCTGACTTGGCCAACTTGCGTGGCTCCAGCCTAAACCTTTGCTTGACCTTCATGGCTCTCTTCTTCAGCCGCTCTTTACAGCGGTCGCAAAGAGTGCCAGAAAGGTTCGGCGCTAACAGGCGATGACAAGCCTTATTGCTGCAATGCTGTGAACACAACAAATCAGACAAGTGGATGGGTTGTGAAGAGAAAGTACCAACAGGCCGGTCACTAGAATCGTCTGGTGTCTTCGTCTGCGGAGGTTCCTCAGCGGGATCGTCGCTAGTACCTTCGTTACTCGCCGATGCCGCAGCCGGCTGCGTAGAGCTCTCCCCATTCACAGCGTTGTCCACTTCTGCACGCTTCGACGGAGGACTGCTCTCTTGGCTCTGAACAGCCTGGCGTCGTTTCCGCCTCGCCTCCGACGCGCCGTGCACCGGGGTGCCCCATTGTTCGCCGGTCCGCACGGAGAAGGTGTACTTCAACGAGGTCCCCTCGGCCGACGCAGCGTTCGCTCCATATCGCTCTCCGTCCTCTGGGCGTGCGGAGAAGGTGCTGTACGTCGGGTCGAGGCGTGGTGGCATCGGAGCGGGAGCTAGCGCGGGAGGTGCCGCTGTAGGTGGCTGGGCTGGTGGCAGCGCGGCGGGCCTTGAATATGGGTATGGGTACGGATATGGAGGCGGGTAAGCTGAGTACGGGGGATACGAAGGGTACATCGGCGGCGGGTATGTGTCGCGAGGGTAGCCTGGAGGCGGAGGCGGCGGTGCGCCATATGAGAATTGCGCACCAGGAGGTGGCGGATACGGCGGTAGCGCATATGGCGGAAAGTAGTACGGGAAGGGATACTGGGGAAGTCGGTCTGCAGGCATCGGCGGTCCCATAGGCGGTGCTGTTCCGTTGAGTCCTTGCGCGACGAGAGGATCGACTACCGGGGGTGCCGGCTGCGCTGGTCCAGAAGACGCGGATTCTGCTGCTGCCGCAGCTGCATTGGCCGTTGCCTTCGCCTTGCGTTTCTTTTGTGACGGCTTGGCATTTGGAGCGCGATCATTGGGGAGGGTAGAGGTCGACGCTGCTGCAGGTTCGACACTTTTCGGGGGCCGCGGTGGTTCCGTGATGTTACCTTCTTGGTCAGCGAGAACGAACGAAAGAGTACCCATCCCAGCAGAGGACGGATCTGACATTGAAGTCTACATATCGATTAGCCCAGCCCTCTGAGCGAGAAACATGATCTCACCTCAGGGTACACGTGCCCTTCCGGAAGTAAGGGATCCATGAACACTAACATAGCATTGTCTGGAGATCCTGCGTCTGACTGTGACCCGGTCGTGTTTTCTTCGTTCTTCTTGCCCTTTCTTGTCTTACTCTCTTTCTTTTCTCGCACTGTTCTTGGAGGGAGAGGCTCGACGTCGATGCCACTGTCACGGAGCGCTTTGATGCGTCGCGCAGCACGGTCCCGAGCGCGACAAGTGTCGCACATTTTCCATGGATTACTTGGTGACAGCAGATTGTGGCAGACCTTGATCGAGCAAACGTAATTCGTTCGGCGCATTCCTCGCGCAGGCGGAGGTATGCCCTAGCAGTGGGTATGATATTATGGTTTGTCCCCCGTATATGCTGCATAAAGAGGCTTACCTGTTCCATGAAAGCGGTATCTACAGATACTCCACGGGTATACTCGTCCCCAAATAGTGAACCATCCTCGTCGTCCTCAGGTTCTTCTGTGCTTGAATGCATCCCAGAGTGAGAGTGCGCACCGACAGCAGCGACCCATCCTTCCAGAGCCTGTGCCTTACTCTCCTTATCGCGCACGCGCTTTAGCTTGCTGTGGTGCCTGTTCTGTATACGGTGTCGCTCGCACCGGAGAAATTCATAATTGCCAGGAAGTATCTCCCTGCAATGTGAGACCGTGCACATACGCGGGGCATTGCTGTTCATGGCATGTCGCGAACCTCCCGATATAGAGCTTCCTTCCTGGTTTTCCCACTCTAACTGAGTCTCAGGTTCTGATAGGGGCTGGTTCGAGAAAACATCGTATTCAGAGGTTCCCAAGTGCGCAATAGACACTCACGGGCAACCCGTTCTCTGCTCGACGTCTGTTCTCTTCTTCACGCAATCTCTCCATCTCTGCAACGGCCTCCTCCTTTTCGCGTTTCCACTTCTGCCGCTTCGTGGTGCCATAATTACGGTAACGGTCCCGACAAGGCTCACACATCTTGAAAAACGAATCTCCAGGGATCAGCGTTTTGCATCCCTTGATGGAGCAATACCGGGGAGGCAGACCACCGTCCATGTGAGCTGCCGCCTCCGATATGCTCTTCGCAGAGATAACCCCTTTGGGATGGAGGATCGATCGCGGCGGCTGTGGTACCTGGGGTGTATCTTGAGCAGCACCAGTTTGGGCGGGATTGGATGCGGACGGCTCAGGGAGGTACACAGTTTGTGACGGCCCTGGGGATAGAGAAAGCGCATCTGCTGGGCGCGATGAAGTCCCAGTACCAGGAGGTGCCTGCTGAGGGGTCTTGGACTGAGAATAAGGATGCAGAGCATCAGGCGTATGAGGCATGGCTAGAGCACCAGCGAGTTCTGAGCTCGTGTGCTGCTGAAAGAGCTGTGGATCCAGTGCTCCGTTGTTCCATGGAGCCGCAAAGCCATATTGTGACGAAGACGATTGGCCTGCATGAGAAGGCTACAGACGTAATTTATGACATTTTCTTCGCTAAACCTTCCTGTACGACGCACCTCCAAGTCCGTAGGAGTCTGCAGAGCGGCGCGAGCGGAGGGCGCGTCGTCGGCGGGCTCTCCGTTCGCTGACCACGCCGTGCCCGCCTGAGCGCCGAGCATCGCCTTTTCCTGCTTCCTCTTTGCGCGTTTGGTGCTGGCATATGTACGGTGCCGGCTGCGACATGTCTCGCACATCTTGTTGCTGTAGTCGAAGGGCAGCACCGTCGCGCACCCTCTTACGGAGCAATAGCGCACGGCGGCCCCTGTGGACGCCGTACGGTCCCGTTCGCCATCGTTGTTTGGAGTGTGGCCGCCGTTGTCGTTGACGGTCTGAGAGTAGAGAAGTTCTGAATGACCAGCTAGTGGCTGCAGGACTGGATGGCTGGGGAAATAAGAGCCCATCCTTGCCAGACGTCGACTCGGCTCTAGACGGTCAGAGAGAGAAAGAGGAAGGTCGCTCTCGTTTGCGGAGTTTCAACGTGGTAGCAAAGCTGCTTGCAAAAAAACAGACCACTGCGATAGCTCTCTTTCCCTTCACCTCGCGCAGTGAGCTGTATCGAACATTATACTTCACACAAATACTTTACAAAGTTCTAACAAATCTCATCGATGAAACAGTCGAATGCTGGCAGGACTGGTTCGCAGACCGGGTTCCCGGGGTACTAGCGCCCATAGCAGCTAATTTAATGGGCGCCTAAAGTACGCAGGCCGCCGCCCGCCCCGCCTGCTTACGAACACATGGCGGGGGCGGCAACGACTTCAGACTCCTTTGTCGGTGTCCACCACCACCTTATATTTCACTCTCCTCCCCCAACGTCCATTCCTTTACATCCGACCATATGGCGTCAGCGTACTATGAATTCTACCGTGGCTCATCGTGCGTGTGATTTCGTAACCTCTCGTTCGCTCATCAAACGGGCCTTCCAGGATCGGGATGGCACTGACCGACTCCCTCGACGAACTCATCACGAGTGGTTCCATCACCCCTCAGCTCGCAATGAAGGTGCTGCAGCAGGTTGGTGCCTGACGATACTTGCCATCTTGGCCGAGATATCTGACGTAGTGGCGCCGTAGTTTGACAAGTCTCTTGCAGACACGCTGGTGAAGCAGGTTAAGACGAAGACCAACCTAAAGGTGCGCAGACAAGTCCTGACTGCTTTAGTCCAGTGTTTGAATATACGTTTGCCGTGCTCCAGGGCCATCTGCACACTTACCGTCTGTGTGACGACGTGTGGACGTTCATAGTCAAGAATGCATCGTTCAAGATGGAATCCAACGAAATGGTCTCGACAGGAAAAATCAAAATCATTGCGTGTAAGAACGGTGATGCCATAGAGTCTGGGAAGAAGTGACGTCCCCATCTTCATGCTGCTCGGTCGGTTGTACGATGTCTCATTTCTCGTTTTGTATCACTATCGTATATTGCTCTCGCTGGACTTTCATGTACAGTATTCATAGAGGTATTCTAACACTTGCATTGCAACTCAGGCATGATGCCCGGTGCAAATATTTGCCAATCATTGCGCTGGATGACAGCCTCATGAATACATTTCCGGAATGCAACCAGTAAAATAAGGATACATGTATAGCAATAAGGATACAAATACCGAGGCTCGGGATGTCCCGCCATAGAAACCAATCGTGCAGACGAACCTCGAGAATCATTATTATATTCCAGGATGAAAGAGCACTTCAAGCGACAAGATAGTGGTAATGAGGACTGTGAGGCCTAGAACAATCGCCTTGAGCAAGAATGAGCATGTGGAGAATCGAATAAGGATACACTCACCTGTCAAACGTAGGCTCCGTACACGCCACCTCCTCGATGTGTTTGTCCAACCACCGCACAACGTCCGCTCCCAGCGACACACAATCGTACAACTCCAAATGCCGCAGCTTCACCGGCGAGACGCCAGACGCCGACATAGGCTGCGCGCCATCCGCTGGGTTCCTTGCCTCGACCATGCGCACGAGTTTCGAGACGCCCTCCGGGGGGTGCGTGTGGCACGCGCGCAGCGATAGCGACATGAGGCCCGGGCATATCCAGTGGTCCTGGTCGTCCACCGGGCGGTCGAGCGCGGACATGAGCGGATCGAGCGGCGACCCGCCGACCTGCAGCGCCTCCAGATGCTCGAGCTCCTCAAGGAAGGCCCAGGAAGTCACAACGGAGCCCCCGCCGTAGTAGATCCCGCCACCGGGCCCGATGTTCACGCTGTAGGAGAGCGAGAGGCGGGTGATGCCTGGGTTGCCGGAGCGCGTGAGGAGGTTGGTGATGGTGTCCTCGACGGGCTCGCGCGCGTCGATGTCGACGACGAGGGTCTCGAGGGCGGGGAGGACGAGGCAGTCGACGAGGCCCGAGAGGAGGTGGTGCCCGCCTATGCTGAGCGTGCGTAGGTTGTCAAGCGTTGTCGGCACCAGCGGCAGGATGGCAGCGTTGACCGAGGACGAGTAGAGGGAGAGGCTTTCGAGACCGGGGTTGGAGGTGATTATGTAGAGGATGCGGTCGAGAGCATGCGCGTTGTTGGGGAGTGCACGGAGGGAGAGGACGCGCAGATTGTGGAACATGGGTGATCCCCACTTGAAGGGCACGTATTGCAGGGTTAGGGTATCTAGATTGCTGAGGTCCACGGTTGCGGTGGACTTTGCAGACGGCAGCCATGGCCAGTCGGTGCTAGCGAAGAACCCTGGCTCTGCGCAAGATATTTCGAACTCGCGTAGAAGGGGGGCGTCACCTAAATAATATAAGTATCAACAAAATGCCTTCTTTACCGACACAAGAACGCACCCGTTATCAACCTCAGTGCTTCCACCGATGCGAATCGCCTGTCGAACCTGAACATGAACCGCTCCCAGCGGTGCATCTGTTCCGCCAAGTAGTGGAAAACTACGTGTCCCCATGACGAGCTCCCGCGGGACTTGGTTTGGTGGGTTGCCGGCCGCCAGCTATAGGACGACAGGGCCACATCCTGGTGTCCATGAGCGTGCGTAATTTGGGGGGTGAGGGGAGCCGCTACTGCTAAGACTGGGGCTGTGGCCGGTGTGTTGAGCGCGAGGACTGCAGCCGCGGGGTACCCATGTAGATGTGCGGGTCCCGGTGTCCCCACGTCGGGTGGATTAGGGGGTGTGTTCCAGTCGACCCAGGTCGGGGCGCCGTTTGTGTCCCAAGCGGTCTGCTGCAAGGTGGCTGTGGAGGGGCGGCCGCGCGAGGAGGACTCAGATGAGGCGGACTGAGGCGAGTGGAGGAAGATTTCGATGTCGAGCGGTACTGTGGATCCCGACCGCTCCAGCCAGAGACGTATTGTGTCTGGGGACGAGGTATGGGTGGTAACAAGTCGAATCTAAAGACGACGATGGTGAGTTACGACGGCATTCAAGGTCGGGCGCGTAAGGAGGCGAGGGGCCCTCTCCCCCCTGATCGCAAAAACACGGTATGGCTACACATGCCTCTGCGACTACGGCAGAAAGTTGGTCTGGGACGAGATAGGAAACGTACTTTGGACCATAGTTTAGGCATAGCCAAGACCCGTCGCCTCCACAAAGACGAGACTGCTGAGAGCACCCAAGCGCAGCATGGCAGGTCGTCAAAGACGAAGGCGAATATATGGCTGAGCAGCTCATTCGGCAGCCTTCGTATCGGGGCGAGATAAGCGAGAGTATGGGCGAGCCTATCCTCGACAGCCGTACGCTCCTTCTCCATTTCCTGGATGGCACATCGCGATGCTTTGATCAGCCGCTCGAGGTCGTCCTCCGCAGTCTGAATGGTGGTAGTCAAGGTGACTAGCTTGCTGCGCTGCGCTGCGACCTCCCTGCGAGCCTGCGCGAGAGTGTGTTGTGTAGCAGGTTCTGGGAAGGGCAGGCGAGACATGATGGTGGGAGAACAAGGAGCTCACTGTGCATAGCAGCGGTTCCGGATAGCGCCTCACGCATAAGATTCGGCTTGATTCGCTACCAGCGGTCTTCATATAGATTAGCAACAAGCGCAGCCGCAAACCTACGCGTGGCTGGTGTATGTTATGTATTTGAGAGTGCTGAGGCGTTGAATTACACAGTCGGAAAGTGTTTTGAAGATTGCTCAAAGATTGCCGCGAAGGGCCAGAGGAACGATAATGTTATTGATCTGTAGGTTCTCTACGGCCACACAGGACAAGCAAGTAGAACACTTTACCGTCAACACTTCCCGCAAGACCCAACCCACACAGGCATACTGCTCTTGCCGTCTGTACCACCTCCCACTTCGTCCAGTCTATCCAAGACCTCCCAACCCGACAGCACCTCCCCGAACACGACATACTTTCCATTCATCTTCGCTAGCTTCGTCTCATCTCCGGTGAGGACGACGAAAAATTGCGACGTATTCGTATCCTTCCCAGAGTTGGCCATCGCCAACGACCCCCGGAGCGGCTTGCGCTTGAGTCCTTCCTTGTCGTCGTTGAACTTGCCCCCGTATATCGACTGAAAAAGCATATCAGCACGCGGCGAACTGAACGAGTAGTCGTAACGCTGATACTCACCTCTCCTCCACTGCCATCTCCGCGTGTGACGTCTCCACCTTGTGCAACGAAACCCTTCACGATGCGGTGGATGGGACAATCCAGGTAATGTAGTTTCTTATTCGGCGCGTTCTTGCATGCACCTTTCTCGCCTGTGCACAGGGCAATGAAGTTCGCCCGCGTCTTGGCCAAGCCAGGGGCAGGATCCAGTCTGAAGACCAGCCTGCCTACGTACAAAGGTGGGGGAGGCGTGCAGCGCAGCTGCAACGAGCTCTACGAGGCGGTAACACCGTGAGGTGGTTGGTATGACGCATCACTGTAAGATGTATAGACCAAGTACATCGAGTTCCGATAGAATTTGTTGCTGTTCTTCAGAAAGGTCTGCTGGCGAGGAAGGAAGACCGTAGATCGACGCGTTTTTCGAGAGCAGAGTTTTCGTCGCCTCATATTCCTGTTCTTCTTTGGCATGGACCTCACGGTCTCCCATATAGACATCCAAGAATACGTTTTCCGTCGACATGGCAGAATGCGTGTTAACTCAGTAGGTGATGGTGGGAAGTCGAGAGCAAGTTGCAAGATTTGCGCAAAGCGGGCGCCTTGTTATTCGACTTTCTTCCTCTACGCTTTCTTTCCTCCCAACTTTCATCACGGTTGGCATATGCGCAGGCAGCAAACAGAACTTGAACGTACCCTGAGAACCTTGGTGCATTCCGATGTCCATGGCTTACACCAAACTTCCTTCCGCAGATTCTGATTCGTCCCTGCGCAAGCTGCGCCTACCTTCAAAGCAACTTGGCAGATGACCGAGTAACTCCAAGTAACCGCATATATTCGTGGGTCGCAGCCAATACGCCAAGATTGACACGACTCTCTTGTTGTGACCGACGATAGTAGACCATGTTTTACAGCGCTCGCGCAGTTCTTCCATACAAGCCGATATCCTTGGATCACTCTTAGCCTACTGCAGTACTGGCGCTGAGAAGGAGATACGGTACAGTCTTTGCTGATAGGATCCTGCGGTGAGCGTCTGCGTATAGTGAGCTCGCATATATAGATGATGGCACTGCTTGATGGATGTTGAACTTACCATGGCTTACCTCACAGAGCACTCCCAGGTCGTCTTTTCTCCGGGGGTTAACATACCCTCTCCTAGTGACGAAAGGTGTGTCGTTACTGTCCTGCTATGCGGTTTTTTTGCAACACGGTTTGACGCATTGTATCGCACAGGATGACTACACGCCTACTCCTACTGCCAGCTTATGCATCGGCATTTTCTGCGGTGGTTATGCTCTTGCACGTAGTGATTGGCTGGAAACGCGTGTTGAGGACACTCAGAAATCCGACGTCTGATTCTGCCGTTCATGACCATTCGAAAGGGACGTGGCGGCAGCATATCACTGACATGGGCAAAGTCACCTTTGCCTACAAGTTCTTCAGGCTTGATGCTACCGCCGCGGCTTTCAGCTTGGTTGTGTATACAGCCAATGAAGAAAAGTGGTCATTGAATGCGCTTGCTGCTGTGGCTACGGCGGTGAGTATCTCATCAGGTCTGTTTCACCTTCTCTGAGTATTCTTTCAGGCCTACACAGTTCTTCTGGCTGTCGTGAACGTATGTGCAATGCGTCGCTATGCGACCCTTGCATCCACGCATCTCACTTTTATCGCATTTACGATCTTACTCATATATTCCTACCGTGACTTATGGCCACTGTTGACCTTTACCTTGCGACCGGCAGACGGAGCGCAAGGAACGTTGCTTTGGGCAAAAATTGGACTATGGGCTTTCATTGGCGTCTTGGAGCCCGTCTTGGAACCTTATCCCTACGTAGCCATAAATTCAAAGGTATGGGTATCAAGACTCCTTTCATCCACGTGGGTTCTAATCACGTTCCTAAGGATATTAAACGTGGTCCCAACCCAGAGCAAACTGCCTCCATTGCGTCTCTTTTATTCTATACCTTCTTGGATTCGACAATATGGCGTGCATACAGGGTCCCACACCTTCCGTTTGATGACCTTCCTCCTTTGTCTAACTGCGACGAAGCAAAGACTCTCATGAGTCGTAGTTTCCCCGTGCGTTTGGGATCTCTCCTCAAAGAAAGACTCAGCTCTGATCATACCTACAGTATCTAGATCCTTTCGCTGGAGGAAGAAAAGGCCAACTGTTCCTAGGGCTAATCAGAGTATTCCGCTCGACTCTTCTACGTCAATCAGCCGTGCTGGTCTTGACGGTAGGCACATAATAATGCAGCCAGGGCACCGCGTTCTGACACGCCTCGAACCATAGGCCTTAGCCAGGATGGCAAGTCCGGTGGGCACTAACAGGTTGTTAAAGTAAGTCCTATTGATACTCAACACATGCCTGTCGTCTTAGTGATCGCTACTAGTTATTTCGAACAAGATAGTGAAAATGCCTTAGTTAGGCCTTGGGTGTGGATTGCGTTGATAGCGATGGGACCGATCACGTACTCAATTACCCTAGAGTGGTATCGATATCTCTCCGTGAGTACTGTTCCAGACCGAATCTTTCACTTTTCCTTATGTCCGTCCAACATTTAAGGCTGCCACATCTGTTCGCATGGAAAGCATCATTACCTCACTTGTCTTCGACCATGCCTTGCGCATCCGCCTCAAGGCCGAGGTTTCGGACACCGTCAAAACAATGTCTACGACCACTGAAAGTCATCTGGCAGAAGACTCGACAACGGTCGAAGTGTCCGATGCGGCTGTTGTCCCCACTATTGACGTGGGTATTGCGACAGAACCCGATCTTCTCGTTACCGAAGGGGTCAAAGGCCTCACAGAAGCACCAAAGTCTGAAGGCGGAGGCGACAACCTCATCGGCAAGCTTAATAATCTGGTCACGAGTGATCTGGACAATGTCGTCGGCGGACGGGATTTCTTACTTATCAGTATGTCATTCGTTCAAAGATGACGAGATGAACCCTTGCTCAATATTGGATATTCAGTGTGGTCTGCCCCCATGGAAATATCCCTTAGTATATGGTTTCTGTACAAGGTACTAGGGTGGAGGTGCGTAGGTTTACCCGATTTTCATCCTCGTATTGAGATTTTCTTCCATATGCAAATTCAAGTTCGATTGTCGGTTTTGTAGTCATGATGGTACTCGTCCCTTTATCTACGTTAACGGCGTCGTACATGGACAAAGTGGAAGAAAACAAGATGAAGGCTGTACGTCGATTGGTCAACTTGATAACCGTATACTTAAAAAGTCCCATCTCTTTCACTTAGACTGATGCAAGGGTTCAGAGTGTGACTGAGAGTAAGTGGTTGTTCGTTGCAGGATGGTTATATTTGACCTTTTGTCGTCACAGTAATGAATAGTTTGCGAATGATCAAGTTGTTCGGTTGGGAGTCTCTCATCAAAGAAGAAGCTTCGAAGAAAAGAGACGAGGAAATAGAGTGGATTTGGCGTCGTAGAATGCTGGAAATCTTGAATGGTATACTCAAGTAAGCTTCGATGCATGATGCAATACCGTCCTGCGACTTAGATGAGGTTTACAGTCATATCATCCCTATGGTGCATATGGTTGTTACATATTCCATCTATGTGCGTGTCAGACCCAGTAGTCTGATGGAGCACTGGTGACTCACTTCATTGACCTTTTAAGACACTTGTCATGAAACAGAAACTGAACGGTCAGATTTGCTTGTTCTCAAGAAGAGCTCATCTTGATGTATATTTCAGCATCAATTGTGTTCTCGTCTCTCGGAGGTAAGATTTTGCATCTCTACCTTGTCTCTATCAAGTCTGGCTCTAAGCATGCTCCTAGCATTCGACGTTTTAAGAGACCATGTACACGAAGTGTTCTACATGATCCCTGGCTTAATCCGCGGTGCGCATCAGATTCAATGACCAAGGCACAATATCTTAAAGTGATTGAATAGCCAACGTTTCTCTGCGCCGCATAGCTGACTTCTTGTTGAATGTGAGCCTTTTTATGGCCGAATCGAGGAACGTGTACTGAACGATGCAGGTCGAGTTGCTTGACCGGTTCACAGAAAAGACTCAAGAAGACCCGGCGGTCTCTTCGCGGCCCGGTGTGCACATCACCGACATCGGCTTCGGGGCCAGTGAATTCTCCTGGACCAGTAAATCTACGGACGGGTGCACCACGCCTTCCGGACGACGTTTCCGCCTTCACATAGATGAAGACCTGATATTCGAGAAGGGCGCCTTCAATCTGGTCACCGGCCCTACTGGGTCTGGGAAGACATCTCTCCTCATGGCTTTACTTGGAGAGATGCACTATATACCACTGCGGCCTGGATCTTGGTTCAATCTTCCCAGGGAAGAAGGCGTGGCATATGCCGCTCAAGAGTCTTGGGTTCAGAATGAGACGATAAAGGTTAGTATCGAGGTTGCTAATCGTGTCGCAGTTTTCAACCTGTAAGCGCGTGCGCTAGGACAATATCCTTTTCGGAGCCCGCTATGACGAGGAGAGATACCAGAAAGGTCTGTCATATCTGGAACGCGAGTTGTACATCGATGGAATACTAAATGAATATAGTTATCTACCAGTGCGGGCTGAAACCAGATTTGAAACTACTCGAGGCGGGAGACGCAACCGAGGTTGGAGAGAAAGGTCTTACTCTCAGGTGAGCAGGGCAATCTGCTCGGACATCACATCATGATGATACGTTTTTCTGTAGTGGAGGCCAGAAGGTAGACACATTATGCATTTCATTTCACGTGTCTCATTCATATATCATGGCACAGGCCAGAATAACGCTTGCTCGAGCAGTTTACTCCTCCGCACAGACTTTACTTCTTGACGACGTCAGTTTTTGTCTGCAGACCTGGATAGTGGATGTTTGGGCTCAACTGCAACATATAGGTTCTCTCAGCGTTGGATACTCATACGTCGCGGTGGATTGTGAACAAATGCTTCAAGGGCGATCTCATGCAGGGACGCACAGTCATTCTGGTGGTATGTCCTATAAAGATCATGTCTTTACCGCTGACTTCAAGTACCTCTAGACACATAATCTGGCTTTAACCGGGCCAATTGCGGACTTTGTAGTTTCCTTAGACCATGACGGGCGCGCTAGCGGCAAGACCAGCATATCTGACACGTCCTCACTGACCATACGATTGGATGAGAGCGGCACACAGACACCTGAAATGGACGAACTCAATGGACAAGAAATAGAGAGTAAGGCGACAGTTGTGAATGGCAATCTGACAGTAGAGGAGGAGGTGGAGATTGGTCATGTTTCCAGATCGGCGCGTGCGTGTCATCCACTATATCTTGACTTCCCGCTCAACGTGTGGCATTGATACGTTTTTTTCTTCATTCCAGTGATGCTATTACTCGGAGGTTTGGGAGGAGATTGGGCCATTCTATTCTGGTCTCAATACTCCTTCGCTGTTCTGATGTCAGAAATCGTTCATACGATGGAGTTCTGGTGGCTCGGCTGGTGGGCGAGTCAATATGCACTCCGTGATCAGGCAGATATCTCTATCACATAGTATGTCGAGCACGCCTTCTGAAATGGGCAGTGCTAACAGAGATTTCAGCTACCTCGGGGTGTACGGTTTGATCGTATTTGTGTTGATTCTCTTCCACATATGGCATACAGTTGCCTACGCCAATGCCACACTCCGAAGCTCCAGGACTATCCACCACAAGCTTATCACCGCGCTGGTCGGGAGCACCTTCAGGTTCGTCAGATCTCTATTCACAAGCCGTCATTCTCGTTACCAATGGCTACCAGGTGGCTGGATACGACGCCGGTATCGCGTGTGCTCTCTCGTTGCACACAAGATATCCAAGCAGGTAAGGGGTTGCAACACATGGCTGAATCGAAATCTCGCCCGGATACCTATCTGATGCATTCGCCTCGCTGCAGTGGATGGGCCTGTAGCCCAGTATCTCAGCTGGCTAGTGCTCATCACCGTGAGCATGATGGCGAAATTGGGCGCGGTCCTGATCTATGTACCTGTGTTCCTGGTGGCTGCCATCGCAGTAGCGGCAGTCGGTGGCTATCTTGGACAAATTTACATGAAGGCGCAGCTGCCTGTGAAACGCGAAATGGCAAAGGCTAAATCCCCCGTCCTCGGGATCTTTGGCGGGGCAATTGCAGGTCTTTGTATGCTCATTGCTATCTACTTATGATGTCAACAAATTGACGTCTTTTGTTTTCGATAGCCTCTATCAGAGCGTACGGCGCACAGGATGCTTTCAAGGATGAAACCTCGAGGCGTCTTGATCGCTATGTTCGATGCGCGAGAACATTCTATAGTTTGAACCGGTAGGCATAGCTTGTCATCTTGTATGATATAGATATAAGACTCACCCCTTGTAACCAGTTGGATAAGTGTTCGTATCGACTCGCTCTCAGCACTGTTCGCGGCGTCTTTGGCTGCATATTTCACATATGGCTCGGCTACCGCGAACCCCTCAACCATTGGATTCATCCTGATCATGGCAGGTGAGTGTCACAGACCCATCTGTCTGCGAACGAAATGCCGAGATTCGTTCTAGTGTCATTCAGCGATATGATCCTCTGGTGGGTGCGCATATTCAACGACTTCGAGGGTGCGTGCATTTCCCAGCCTTAGAGCATGATGTTCTACGATTTCAACGATGCTGTCAGTGAGCGCCAACAGGTATGCACTCCGTAAGATTCGGCCAGCGACCTTCATCTTAACGGAACTTGTACTGCAGCTTGGAACGTATCCAGCAATATACCGTGATTGAGCAAGAACCTAGCAAACCGCGTGATTACGGGGCACCGTCTGCGTACTGGCCCGCTAGCGGCGAATTACTCGTCGAGCACCTTTCTGCCCGCTACTCACCTGTATGTCGCAGTTTTCTTCTCTTGCCCGCCACCTCTGATAGCTAATCTCCGACACTCCAAAATTCTATCACCAGGATGGTCCGGAGATTCTGAAAGACATTTCATTCCATATACGCGCGGGCGAGCGCGTCGGTATCGGTGCGTGTGGCTGTACCTCCTTGGGGATAATTTGCCTTGATTGATCGCTCCGGGCGGCGGGCAGTTGGTCGCACTGGTTCGGGAAAATCGACCCTCACCTTATCTTTGCTTCGGTGCATCTACACTAAGGGTGTGGTCTATTACGATGGCGTGCCCACGCACACGGTGGATTTAGATGTTCTGCGCTCGAACGTCACTATCATCCCCCAGTTGGTCAGTATTTCTTCGATCTCACTCTCGTTCTCGTTTCGTTTT
This sequence comes from Phlebia tremellosa, assembly GCA_011032875.1. Classification (NCBI taxonomy): domain Eukaryota; kingdom Fungi; phylum Basidiomycota; class Agaricomycetes; order Polyporales; family Meruliaceae; genus Phlebia; species Phlebia tremellosa. The sequence goes on along the minus strand of JAAIFI010000100.1, from coordinate 83,849 downwards.
CATTGCGCATGACTGACGACTTGATGTGGAAATTGCAGCCGGAGCTTCTGGGTGGAACGCTGCGGCGGAACCTGGACATGTTCGGGCAACATGATGACGCGACGCTGAACGACGCGCTGCGGGCCGCGGGGCTGTTCTCGCTGCAGGAACGGCTCGCTGAAGAGAACCGGCTCACGCTAGATACGCCATTCGCGAGCAGTGGCAGCAACCTGTCCGTCGGACAGCGCCAGATTATCGCGCTCGCGCGTGCTATCGTGCGCCAAAGCAAGCTGCTCATCCTCGACGAGGCGACATCCGCTATCGGTAAACTCCCTTAATGTATGCATGATACGCCGTGCACTGACTCACATTGCGGTGGATCTTCGCAGACTACGAGACAGACGCGGTCATCCAGGCCTCGCTGCGGGATGCGCTGACACGCGCCGTGACAGTGCTCACGGTCGCCCACCGCCTCCAGACTATCATGGACTCAGACCGCATCGTGAGTGTTATCGCACGGGTTGCTTATCTCTGTTTTCTGTCGTCTTGTGGCGCGGATGCTGATTGTGCCTCGCGCCTAGATGGTTCTGGACGGGGGCCGCATTGTCGAATTCGACCGCCCCATGACGCTGGTAGAAAACGAGCAGAGCATGTTGCGGGCGCTGGTGGAGGAGAGCGCGGACAAAGATGCACTGTATGCTGCGATCGGCGTAAAGGCGAAGTCCTAGACGCAGCTCGGCTGGCTAGCTGGCTCGCTGCCATCATCTGTTCAGGGTTATTCAGTATGTACATTCATAGACTAGTAGGTTCTCCGAATATCACCCATAGGTCGTCCCAAAACGTCCCAACGTTAGCCTATGTTCGTCCGGAGGGAGACATAACATCTCAGATCTAATTCAAAGAAGCCTTTTGACTACACGGAAGACCCTTCGCCATCGTGTCTCGCGCACTACGAGCTCAAGCCGGTCTTCGAACGTGGTTGTTGAAACGACCTCTGCACTGCCTTGGAGGCCTATTCGTTCGAATTCTCAGCAACCTCGAGGTCCAGCATATCGATTTTTCATCCGGACCAACCTGTGTATGTAGGTGACATCGAGGGTCCTAAACTAGCGTGCAGCGTGCGCTGCGAACAGCGGCCGTGTGATGGTGTCTCATGATTGACTCACATATTCTAGATAGCGATGGAGGGTCTTGGAGGGGAGCCAGTGTTCCCTGGTTGTGGTCCGCTTGCCTGGTTTCGCAACGCGAATCGCCTGCCGCCTCTAAAATCCCGGCCCATTCGTACCGTGGTCCGTAGTGCGAAGCTCGTGGTCTCCGAAACAATCTGCCGACGTCTCTCGTCTTGCACCCAGCCACTGCCATTGTGATCGTGGCGGCACGGCCAGAGGCGAGGTACGTGGGCACTTCGCTGTCACAGTCCTAGGCTTACTTGTGTTGATTCTGCAGGCCGTTGCTCCCAGAACACCAGGAGAACTTGGAAAAGGGTGGGTGCACATGCCACGCTAAGATCTCCTTGATCGTGTCATGATCGTACTGGTAGTCCACCTATGGCTATCGACGAGAAGGGCAGCAGCTCCAACGTGGACGCGCATGTTTGTCACCTGGACACGTACTTGCGTGCACGGCACACGCCTGCCACATCCTCGGGCCCGCTAGCGGGCAGTGCACCTGCGGCGAACACGTCTCGCGTTTGAGCTTGTCGCAAAATGCAAGTGTCGGTCGTCCATCGGTCGCCGAACGTTCTGAGGCGAGGCAGACTCACGGGGAATGACAAAGTGGAAAAAGCCACGCGGCGCATCGGCGCGGGAATAAACTGTGAGCTTCCCTTTTTCGTTGCTGCGAGAGACTTACAGTATCTGGGATCTATCGAATCTAGATATGCGCGCCATCGAGATTGAGATCTTACGAGACGCGTAGCGCTTCTTGTCCAAGCGCTGCTTGCGAGCGGGCCAGCTGGTAAAGCTGCACGTCCCAAAATAAGGATGCTAATGTGAGTGTTCATTCACTCGAGGGAGGATTTGCGTAGGCGATCGTGCGAGTGTCTCATTTTTAGACACGAGGCATCCTCTCCACTGGGAGCCGATGCCACCATCACTGTATGGCGACGCTGTCCGTCATCAAGATCAGATATTTCGTCTACGTAGGCTGTCGAGGTGCATCACCCACCGTCACCATCTTTGTCGCATTCGACGTAGATGGACAGGAATAGTGCTGCATTGCACAGAAGGCTAGCAAGCATGCGAGCTTACGCGGAAATAAGGTGGTGCTTCCGCTGCCTGAATCAGCGTCGAAGATGAAGATTGCTGCACTGAAGGCTAGAAAGGGGAGCTCCGTCTAGCTTCCCTACCGTCTATGCTGCTGACCGGAGCTCCGGGCAAGCTGGGGTACGCCTGTGCGAGGTGCTTTGCATTAGGTTTGGAGCAGGTGACCTCGGGCATGCTCACACAGCGAGGGTGTGAGAACGGTGGACTCCACGGGGTTTTGGTTAAGATTTGCAGGGCGAGACGATAACGTTATGGTCCGTCCAGGCAATTGGGACGCTACTAAGGCGTAGTAAGGCGCACTTGGGAGGAATGTGGGGAGCCGGACAGTGAAGCCCTGTTCCTCGATAATAACTTTCCAGGCAAGACCCCGGTTACCGTTCGATGTGCCGATGCGAGACGGCATCTAAATAGACGTACAATTGATACCGTAAATATGGTTGTGAGGCCGCTCATCGAAAGTTGAAAGGGTGAGTGCGCCTTCGTTCGCACAATTCATTTTTTTTAACTTCCTGGTTTTATGTCCTGGAGGGCTGCGCCCTATGACGGACAAGATAGGTCTACAGTACATGCTAGTCGCTACCGTCTATGTATCTATACGTAATTCATTTCTTGATATTACTTTTCGTCTACAGAAGTGGTACTATGTTAACGGTTAACGCACGAGTCGGGGTTTGCTTACAGGTCAGGGCGGCGGGATATCTGCTGGTTAAGGCAAGAACGCGCTTGATGTGCCAAGCTTCGAGCACCGCGGACGAGATCGTTCACTTCACCCAGTTCTACTAAAGGTGAGAGGATACGTAAAAGGTGAGTGTCGGAGCTCAATTTTAGACAAGGAGTGCTGCGAGATAACAGTCATTGTCATCAGGAATTTGAACACAGGAGTTTTTCTGGCGGCCTAACAGCATTTGTTCAGCCTTTGTCTACCGGTCACTAAACGGGTAGAAATCGTGACTATGGTCGGACGTCCGACTGCCCGTACTCGATACATTCCCGCAAGCGAATAACCCACATTGTAACGATCCGATGGATACATACTTGTGCACCGTGCCACGCCGCCAAGGATGGTCTTTTCTCTTGCACCTTGGCCACAGCGGACGCGATGCTAGCGACTCGGCGAGAGTACATCTCGCGCTTGGCGTTCATGTCCGCTACATAGCACCGTCGAATCGTTACAACTTCGCGTCCTTCGCGCGTAATAGGCAAACCAGCGCGGTTGCCAAGCTGTGTTACCGAGTGCGACCATTTCGAGTTGGTGCTGTAGTTTCTTCGTTCGCCAATAGAACAGCCTGAGATTGCTGCAATTGCTACCAAGAGAGCGCAATGTGATAGAATAAAAGCATATGAGCTTCTCCCTAGCAGTGTCCGAGGTCCGCCTGCTACTTAAGGAAGTGCGCAAAGCGGACGTGAACTGCGCAGGGGAGCCGTTGCCACCGAAATATCACGGATGGAGGTAAGCAAAGGTACGACGGGTAAGTACGCGTCGAACGGGCTTCCGGATGTATCGTGTTCGCATCTTTTCGTGTCAGAGAACGCTTGGACGGCTTGGACGAGCGTCCGTGGCATTGCTCGGTTACATTTCGACGAGCTGCAGGCAAGCTGCACGCTTGGCGTTTTGGCCTGCGGCGGATGAGATTATTGGAGGTCGTTGCTTTCCCCGGAGGCTCCCCCACACTTCCCCACAATTTGGCACGGGCGAGGGACATTCTGGACGAGTTCGAGGTTGCAGCTCGGCGAGTGCGGGAAGATGCGACAGGAGATTTAATCTAGAGTGGGCGGCAGAAGGCGGCTGAGGGAATGAATGTCAAACTCAGTCTGCGATAAAATCTAGATGTGCGGGTGATGACGAAAGGAAAATTAGGGGACCAAGAATAATATACAGCGGCGTCTACGATTTTGATGATGTGGAATTCATCGGTTCGCAGGGAACGGCCGACAAAGTGAGACTCTGGATGCGCGGCGAAAAGGTGGGCTTACATGACCCAGGAAGATGCGATATATACTCGCGCTTGGATGTTAGAAGCAGTGTGACTGCAGTGCGGCTCTGCTTGCCCAGGGGTGCAATATTCCTAATATTCTCTGCAGATATTCCTTCGGTCTTTGCGCTGCGTTCTTTTGCGGATATGCCCGTTGCAGTAACTACCCGCCAATCACGTGAGGCGCCCAATATCGCGCGGCGAAACGCTTCCAAATACGGCCAAGACCCAAGGTGTGATAAGTCCCGCCCGCTTCGCGTCTTACCCTCTGACCACGACCACCATCCTTCCTTCATCGTTTCTTACAGCCTGTACGATTTGTTGTGCTCAGTATCTGTCGAGAATTCCACATTCATTAACGGCTGCCAAAAGCGCAGTTCCATCCCATCATCACACCACAAACATCTCACTCAGGGCCTCGCTGGGCTTGCTATGAACCACGACCCTGTCCTTGCCCCCATCAACGAGATATTTAAGCAAGAGCCGTACACAACTACCAACAAAGACCATATGATAGCCATGCAGCCTGACCATTGCACCAAGCCAAACCTCCTTTGGAATTGGGAGCTGGAACACGAAGATAGAAAGAAAGAGGCCAAGGCTGACGCCTCGGTCCATGGAGCGCCGCCATTCCAGGTCGACAGAAAGCTCCTGAAGGACATTGTACATGAGAAGATGGGAACAGCAGTAGCCCGAATCACTTACCTCGGTGCAGGTACGTTCTCTCTGCCCCCATCATGTTACGCAGCGCTGACTGTACCATTCTTCATAATCAGGCACCTTTCACAAGGCAAGCGGTGCCGCAAATTTTATGCAGTGTACACCTTTGCTGACTGTTGTACGCTGTACATAGGGCTACTCCATCACACTCGTCGACGCCAGAGAGCTCGTCGCTCGAGTCGCCCGGCGATTCATGCCGCGCCTCAAGACTGAGTCTGAGGTCGCCACTATGCGATACCTAAGCGAACGCACATCCATTCCGGTACCTACGGTGTATCACTACGACTCCAACCCCTACAATCGGTTAGGTGGGGAGTACATTCTTATGTCCAAGGTGAGCACCGCGCTGACTGGTGCTTCACGATCAATACTGTGCACGTGACTTACCCGCGTCTCTTCTCCAGGCGGCAGGCGTACCCCTCGCACGCGTTTTTCATTCCATGTCTCACACAGAACTCATGAATCTTATGAGTAACCTATCTTCGCTTTTGTTACCTCTGTTTGCCCTCCGATTCCCACGCATCGGCTCTCTATATTTGGGCCCCGACCCCCATCCGGTGCAAGAGACATTCACGTCTTCTACAGCTACGCCCACTGCTACGCATAATCTCAATAGAACGTTGAGCATGACCCCGGTTAAAGATTCTAGGCAGACCGCGCCCACAACGCTCTCCGAGATCCATGTCGGGCCTATCATATCCTGGCCTTTCTTTGGGTCCAATCGTGGAGAGCTCTCGCACCCTGATGAGATTAACCGCGGTCCGTGGCCATCAACGTATGCCTACCTCGAGGCCTGCGCCAATCGGGAGATCCAAGGCGTGGTACTAGAAAACGAGGGCAAGGCGGCGCCCCATCGTCTGCATCTCGATCCCGACGACATCATCTCGTCGCGGCATCACAAAGTCCAGGCCCTCTCGGACGACGTGAGCGACCAGAGCGACGAATGGGATTGGGAAGAGAGCGAGGCCGAGTGGGATGGCCCAGGGAATCGGATGTACGAGGATTACCGTCGCATGCAACGCTCAACATTTCTCGTCGCGCATCTTAAGCAGCGTGAGGAGAAGGTGAAGGAGGAGATGAGCCGCTTTTTGCGCTTGATGGAACGCCTCGGTGTTGCGAAGCACGGACAGGGTAGCGATCTCCCTCCGGAGGAGTTCGCTCTCGATTGCCACGATCTTAACCTTGAGAACGTGTTCGTTGACGAAAACGATGTCTCTAAGATTGTAAGTCGTCATACTATACCTGCATAGCTGCGCAGCCGCTGATTTCTATTTCTGTACGCAGACATGCGTCATAGATTGGGAGTCTACTACGACACGCCCACTCTGGGCAGCCGCACACGCCCCCGCATTCCTGCAAAACAGCCCGTTCACATCGAAGCTGTACCGCGCGACGATCGAGAAGATTGCTGCTCGACGGCAAACAGTGCTCGTCGCGGGTCAACTGCGCGACCTAAGCCAGATTGCGACGGAGTGGCTGCACTACGAGGCGAGCGGCGCGCGACTGCGTATCGCACACCGCTGCGTCGAGTGGGATGGTTGGGAGGAGGATCTCGTGGAGAGTATCCTTGGCCCAGAGGACCACGAGGCGGATTGGTTCAAGAGCTGGGACGACGGCAGTGTGGGGTCCGGGGTGCAGACACCCGGGAGCCCACTGACGAGCACGAGCCCGACACTGACGGACTCGGCGAACGGCAGCGATGGCGACGGCGCGGATAAGGAGAACAAGCGCGTGGGAGACGGTCTCGCGACGGTCGTGCCTGTGGCGGCGAAGGCACGAGGCATGTTGCCGGTTAAGGTTGTCGCGGTCGAGAAGGAGAAGGAGCGGCTGTTGAACGCGACGGGCGATATCTGCGGCGGACGCGGGGGCGAGCTTGGAAGGCGGCTCGAGGCCTGGCTGTGCGTAAACGGCGACGCGGACGGGCGCGTTGAGCTCGCGCGGCGGTGGGCGGGCGACGTGGAGGACGGCGCGCCTCTGGAGTGATGCAACGGCGTGCCGCCGTAAAACACCTCACCTCTGGGTCCTGGATCGTGTACAGTAAAGCATCATATATGCCTTTTCCTCCTCTCGGTTTCGTTCTTTTCGCTCGCTTCACATGCTCTCTCGGACCTGTGCATACCTGTATTCGTGTTCATCCACCATCCGTTCATCGTCATGAGATTGATACCACTCGCACGCCATCCTCATCGATTTTCTCTGTCATATGTACTCTTCTATTCGTATAATGGCTTGTAGCGCATACTGTATTTTGTATACAACTCTTGGATTATTCAACTTATGCTTCATCTCGAACCTAAGTGTCTTGCATTGGTATCTATCTTGTTACCTTGCTCACAAGGTTTCTCTGGAGTCTGAGGTCGTTATCACTTTTTGTGCCTGTATGATCTGTTGATCCGTGTCATTCAAGATGCATCTCCTCGAACAACGCGACGGTGGGAGATAATGATGTCCAGATTGCACTGTTGCAGCATATGTGTCGGTTTTCAAGAAAAGGTGGAATGCACAACTACGCGCTTGCATTACAGCTGTCTCCGGGAACTCCTGGAGAGTCGGACGTAGCCTAATTCCACGACGAGTGTATGGTCCGGATTAGGCTCAAGGTACGGTGATAATTTCTTTCTTGAGCTCTTCACGACGTTCAACTACAACATAGGTTAGTTTCCGGTAGTATCTGGAGGCCTACTATCGTCCGTAGAGTCTCCTATATCGATAGTCTCTAGCCATAGCCCTGTGCTTTTAGCGAACTACTGTCTTGGGATATTGACGAAGATGCTCATGGTCAAGATGTCGTATGAATCCTTTTTGAGATGTGATTGATTTTCTAGCTGTTTGATCACATCGGCCTTCATCTAGTGTTATGAAAGTTTACAAGAATTCTTGTAGGGTGCGCCGGTGCCGATCGGAAGAGCGCCTACATTGCCCAAACTGGGAGGAGGGCGGGAACACGAGGCTAGCAAGTGATCGGCGGGGTGGCGCGCCGGACGGAGGAATTTGACTATTAATGTTATATCGTGCTAACGTGTTGATTTACACACATCTTTGCGCTTCAACGAGCTGTATCTTCCATGTAACAGTCGTCTGAGCTACACAGGTATAGCGAGGTCGTTTTCATACGGCAGAACAGCCATAGTTGTAGACGGAAGACTCGGAGGTATTCCCCCGTCTCCGAGTCGCTGAACCAATGCAGGAACTCCCGAGACGGCACAACAGCTGGAAATGGCAGCACAATCTCTATCACCAACGTTGATCGCGCTGGCGAACCAAGTTGGCAGTGGTGTGCGGGACGACGCAAGTTTTAATAACTTCGTGGGTGCGACCGAGTAGTCCGTAACAACTCAAACGATATCGCCGACTCAATTTTTGTTGTTCAAAGGGTGCCTGGCCATAGAGATATTAATTGCCTCCGCCCTACGACTGCTCTTCACTGTAACGCCTCTCTCCATTTTTATGTCACGTCAAAACGCCTCGAGATTGTATAGTTGTACTACTGGTAATCACTGCCAGAGGCGGTCTATCGTGCGGCAAGTACACAGGCGCGTCTTAAACAACATGTGAAACAAGCGTAGTGAAACTCGAACCCTAGATAGATGATGTGTACGAAGTCTGCAAGCTTCTGGGACCCGTAATCAAGGATATGTGTGTATGATATAGAAATGAGGGGCTCAGTTCGGTATAAGTTACCAAAACACTAAAACGGAGGAGTCGATATAAGGATGTGTCGGGACATACATACGCCCATGGCTAATGACCAAATTCCCTGAATCAATGAAAATAAGTTACCGTACCCCCGGGATCAGAACTCCTTCTGGACAAATGGTCGTCCAGATTCACGCAGGGCCCCTTCAAGCAGCTTCATGCCCTCCAAAACCTTCTCTTCTTCAAAGCGGCCTCCGACAACCTGAACGGCGAGAGGCAGGCCGTCCATCTCCGCCGCATCGTATAAGGACCATATCGCTCTTTCTATATCATTGAAGTTCCGCCAGGTATCACTCTTTTCGAAGTCAGCTGGTAGGGCGTCCTGCGTGTTATCCACAAATGTAACAGGCACGATGCCAGCGGTATAGTCAAGCTACCGTCCGATCGTGAGCGACTCAGACGTAAACGAAGGGGACAGTATCCACTCACAATATTGTAGAGAAACGCGTAGTTTGCTGAGATGAGCGTCACAACGCCCGTGCCGTCTTTGGGAATTGGCGGCAGCGCGTGCGGGACCGTAAGCACGAAGTCGATACCCTGCGCGCGTACGGCCTCCTGCCACGCCTCGCGGTATGCGTCCCGCCTCACGATAAGCGCGCGCTCCTCAGCGGCAGCAGAGATCCCCATGCACGCGAGCAGGTCCGCGTACACGTCGTTGCGCCCAGCTGGCCGCGAGAACCACCGTAGCAAAGTTGCGAAGGCACGCCGCGCGAATGCGGGGAGGCGGCAGATGTTGACGAGGAGCAATATGGCAGGGTTGATGGACTCGGAGGATCGGAGCGGGGCGACGAGGGAGGCGCCTAGTATTAGTGGCAAGAGCATCGGTGAACTACAGAATGACAGGCACAGGACGATAGGCAGAGCGACTGACCTCCGTCCGCAAACGCTAAGGGATAGCCGATTTTCAGGCCTTCCACTTGATTGGGCCCTTCACTGATAAAGATAAGTGTTACACACAGGCTGGCTTCGGATAGCAGTAACATATAAACTTACAAATCGACCACCTCATATCCTTGCTGTCGAAGGGTATCTACGGCGGACTGTAAAGCACGTTTACAAGCAGGAGTAGGCGTGATCAGTCCTGAAACCACGCTCATTAGGACTGTGTGTGGCGTGTAAACACATGGTCACCCACCATCAGTCCATATAGCGCCCCATTTCGGCTTCTTGCCGGTCAGCACGAAATCAACCGGACGCCATGGGACAGGCACACACTTTAAAATGAAAAGGCCCCGCCCTGGTGGTCAGAACACGTAAGGTCGATAGGACGAGACTCCTACCGCATGGTCGTATTCCCAAGGCTTCATGTTGACGACCCGCTCCCAGAACTCTCTGAGGTCGCCGAGCTCCTTTGCCATAGGGGACGCGGTTTGGATGCCCTCGAGTCCTGGAACGCTTGTCCCGCACCCGCTGCTCGGAAAGCGCCCAGACGACGCCCTCATGCCGTATATCCCGCAATACGCAGCAGGAAAACGTACGCTGCCACCAAGATCCGTAGCTATTTCGATCTTGCTACCGCGATAAGCAAGCAGCGCAGCTCCACCGCCTGTTGATGCGCCTGGAGAGAACTTGGGGTTGTAGGGGTTTGTCGTCCTGCCGAAGAGATCGGAGGTGGTCTCAAACGAGAGGAGCCCAGTCGGCACGGTCGTTTTGACGTGTAACAACGCGCCAGCGTCTTGTAGCAGGCGGACTATGGGTGCCGACGTCGCGACGGGTTTGTTGGCGCGCGACGAGTAGCCCAGCGTTGTGTCGTGACCAGCGATGTCCACGCAGTCCTTCAAGCTGATGGGCACGCCGGAGAGTGGTCGATTTGGTGCGTAGTGTGTGAGTGCCTCGTCGAACATAATGTCGGACAAGCAGTTGGTCGCCGCCTGTGCAGCGACGCATTGCTTCGCGTACACGTCCAGCACGGCGGACGGCGAAAGAGACTTGTTCGAACACTCCGTGACTAGTTCGGCGAGTGAATACTTGAGCAGTTCGTCATCTTCGTCAGTGAGAGGTTTAAGGGTATAGGGGGCAATTTTGTCTAAAAGGTATCGATGCTTCCGCTCGCTGTTGATAGCGTTAGAAGGGCATGAATGGGGATCAGCGTGAGCAGCGTACCAGGCCAAGGAATGGTCAGGGTCAGAGAAGGAGAACATGATGGCACAGTCTAAGTTGAATACAAGTGCCGGCTCATGAGTAGGTCAAAGCTTGCATGACCGATAACTTTGTGAACGATGCATCATACTAAGCAATGGGCTAACCCTCTTTGGCAGGCTATGATCGCTTACATCGGTGTGTGCAGACCAGTCGTACTACGTTCCATGCCTTTTAGTATGTTGTATTTTTTTATGTTTTCAATGATCCAAAAAGTATCCAACTCACCTAAACATGAAGGACGTTCTCCGCATGTTCTTCCTCCGAGTGCAACTCCAGTCCGGGGTAAGAGTCGTGGGAAAACGAACCCTGTCCAAGTCACGGCCTGCAAACAAAGCCAAATAGAACGCGCTGCTAATCAGCTCGCGTTTATTCCAAGTTCCTGTCGCATCCTCCTTGCCAACGACCACTATGTCAGTCTATTTATCTTCCGCACCGTCGACGCCGACATCGAGCAGGCACACTAAGTCATACGATGCTACTCCTCAATTCTCTTCCCCACTCGCGTCGCCCGCATCATCGCCGATTTCTGCAGCTCAGGAGCGTCGTCGCACTCAATTCAAGAGTCAATACAATGTCACACCCTCTAACTCGCGTCAAAGGCCATCTACTAAGCTTCCATCATCTGCGCCATCGTTGAGCGCCTTGAAGATACGAAGTGTACAATCCACACCTGCCCCAGAAGCCCCTCAAAAACAGTTTCTCAGGGAGCGATTCCGAGCGCGGTGCTTTGAGCGCGCAGCGCGCGACCGGGAGCGCAAAATCAATGGCAAGCGACCCATGCTCAGCGAGCCAAGTAGCGATATGGAGTGCGAGGATGAGGATGAGGAGGAAGGCGACTCGCTTTTGAATGATGAGGTGTGCGCTCTCATGTGTCTCTATGTCGACCCCTCTGACATCTTTCGCACGTCCATTCACAGTTATTTGGACGTATCATGGCGAGCGTCGAACATCAGCGAAAGCATTCGTATAAAGTTTCCTACTCCTGGGACGTAGGGTCTTCGTTTGATCCGAACATAGAAGAGGAGATCGAGTGGGAGAAGGAACTGAAAGGTGTGTGCGAGTTATTGAACCTTGTCTAGGACATTAACATATATGTGTGTGCGCACGTCTAGAATCCCAGGATGCCGTTCCGGATGACCTTGATGAGGAGGAGCTTGAGGAGTGGGCCGCCGAACAAGAACTTCTAGAAGGTCTCACCGCGGATGAAATCTTCAGTCTGAGCGATATGGACGAGCCCCCCGCTGGAGCACCGCAAGAAGAAAATGATGATGATGAGATATTATGGCGGTCGTTCGACAAAGGTAAGATCCGGGCGGTGGCAAACACCGACGGCGATGTCGACATGGATTTCTAGCACCGTATCATGTATACTGATCGTCGAAGAACCCAACAAATCTAACATTTCACTATCGTGCTTGATTCGAATCATATTGCCAGGCAGATGTGTAATAATAGCTCAACGTGGAATAGATGACATAAGTAATAAAACAGCGGTAGCGGGGCAAGCAATATTGATCAATAAATATGATAGTGTAGATGAACAAGTTGACGGTGATATGAAGGATTCCTTATCAGACAGTCGTGCCTTTCGCCATCGCGTACAGAGCCTCCTTGTCAGCACTCTCGTCTACCAATGCACGGAACAGACTCTTCTCATTGCTCAGGAGGCTCTTGGGATTGTCGAATTCGACCAAACGACCGGCATCCAGGACCATCTATTTGGGATCAATGAAGTTAGACATGGTCAAGACATGATCGGTATACGAGGAAGTCTCACAATCTTGTCGGAATCCATGATCGTCTGCAAACGATGCGCAACAGTAATTACAGTCACGTCGCTCTTCAACTCGTTACGCAGTGAGGACTGTATGACTGCGTCCGTCTCATAGTCTGATGACCTATAAGCATCATCCTACATATAAGACTGTGCAGCGTACCGATCGCCGACGTCGCTTCATCAAGCACGAGGAGCTTGCTCTGGCGGACGATAGCTCGTGCCAGAGCAATTATCTGCCGCTGACCAACCGATAGGTTACCACCGCCACTAGAGACTTGGGAGTCCAGTGTCAGTCTATTCTCATCAGACAAGCGCTGCAACGAGAAGAGACCAGCGGCGCGTAAGGCGTCGTTGAGGACCGAATCATCGTACTGTCCGAACATGTCCAAGTTCTGACGAAGCGTTCCACTGAGAAGCTCAGGCTGACATGTAAAGTCAGAGGGTGTGCTTGATAGCAAGAACAGAAGCTAGAAGACTGACCACTTGCGGGATTATGGTGATATTCGATCGCAGGGCGTCCAGATTGATGCTGTCGGTAGAGATACCGTCATAGTAGACAGTACCTTCTGTATAGATGCAACGAAGCAACGCTAAGGTCAGTGTAGATTTGCCCGAGCCGGTACGGCCGACTGTGGGATATCAGCACCTGGATAAATGCTGTGTACTAGAGGTGGCGTTTACCTATGCCAACTCGTTCACCCGACTTTATATGGAATGTCACGTCTTGGAGCACCTTTGGTCCGTCCTATGTCACATAATCAGAGAGGTTCACTCCGGTAGTCACACTGAGACCGACCAACGAGTAGCGAGCAGAAAGGTTGTCGACACGCAGTTCGCCACTAGCAGGCCAATAAGCAGGAGGGACACCACCATCCTTAGGCTCAGGTTCTTGCTCGATGGTGACATATTGATTGATACGCTCCAAGCTACGAATCCTTTGAGTCAGTCTACGCCACAGATAAGACCGTTAGGACTGACCTGTTACCGGTCACTATGAAATTTTACATCAGTCGTGTTTGCATTGGCGACGTAGTAGCGAACGTACCTTCAAACTCATTGTAGTTGTATATCCACCACAGAATCATTTCGCTGAAAGAACCTGCAGTATCATAGCATCAGCATAACCTTGTTCCAGCCCACGTTCTGCAGTAGTGCTCACTTGCCATAGCCAAGACGAAACCTATGATATATGTATTGGGCGTGGAACCGCCGTAAACGAGATATAAGGCCAATACTCCGATGAACACGGCCGACAAGGAGTCGATGCGGAGACTTATCCATCTAGAAAGGAATGTCAGAAAGCTCCATGGGTGATTTTAGGAGGCAAATATACCGGTTCAGATTGTAAAATGATCTCGATATGCGAACATAACGATTGATGCGTGCAATCGTTTCTTTCTTGAAAGCTTGTTGAGCGCCATACGCACGGATAGATGCTGTAATATTATCAGTATGTCTGATGCCGGCGGTATAGGCTCAAGAACATACGGAGGCCAGCTATTGCGCCACTCAATACACCGAGGACCGGCGCTTTTGCGGTGGTCATCTCTCTCTTGACCGAAAGTTGTACGCTGACATATACTTGACCTAGGAATGCTCCAAAAGCAGCTATGAAAAGAGCTGGCAGCATGAATGCCGGTGCGAAGAGTACCACACTGCCCATACGAATGGCTATAGCCACAGTAAGCTCAGCTAGAGGCAACAGTAAGCTCTTATTACAAAAATCTGTATCATCCGCGAGTCTTACCGAGAAAACGCAACATCAGAGCCAGATCTCCATCAACTGAACGACAACTTTCAGTCAAACTACGCCGGGGCAGAAGCTTTCACAATTACCTGCTTGGATATCTTGTGTGCAACGAGTGATGACTCGGGATGTGGGAGTGACATCAAGCCACCTGCAGGCCTGTCAATCATCCACCCGCGGATATCATATGTTCAGGACTGACCTGAACGTGCTTCCAAGCAGCGATGAGATAAGCTTGTAGTGAATAACCCGCGAAGCCCGCATGGAGCCGTAGACGTAGACTGTGACACCGAAAACATGGCAGATGAGTACCCCCAGAACGATCAAACCATAAACCCCGAGATAGCTGAGAAATATGGTCAGTCCGAATATGTAGTCGATAGCGGTGATGCAGAGCTTACTAGCCCACGGAGACTTCACCGTGATGGTGCAGAGTATACTGTTCGGCCCAGTACCCAAGCCACCACAACTCTATGGCATCGAATGCCTGTGCTAGACCTGCACCGCCGAAGTACTGGAGCCAGAATAGTACAGGCCTTCTTCCTCCTAGTGCGCCGATGAACAACATGACTAGAACAAAGTGGCTATTAGCCGCCAGAACACGATAAAACAGACCGTACTCACACGCAGACCTGCTAACATGGCCCTCTTCCACTTCCTCTGCGAGTATGAGTTTGCCTTTGACCTCTGCCACTGTTTCTCCTGTCTCGTCTTCGTGCTCATCTAACTCGACAGCTTCCTCTTCGTGCTTCGCTTCTTCCGCAAGCTCAGAGTCTATTGCCAAAGCGTCAGAAACGCTTCCCTGACTGGCTACATGACCGTCCGTGCCCATCGATACTACAAAGTCTGCAAGAGGACTAGCCATTGCGATGTTGTGGGTCTGGCAGTTGTACGTCAAGAATAGATGTCAACCTTATTTGCGTCGAGAGCAGAGTCACTTACGACTAAGATCACGGTGCGATCCTTGATAAGATCTCCCTTGAAGCACTTGTTGACAATCCAACGGGAAGTGTGCACATCCTGTCAATGTCTTATGATTGTGATCAACAATTGAATCTGCTGTAGTCCTCACTAGAGCTGCAAGAATCTGCGGTCGAGAGTTAGGTTTTCGAGCTAAGAACAGGTAAATTGAAGCTCACGTCATCTAACAGGAGGATCTCTGCTGAAGAATAAATCGCGCGTGCAAGAGTGATTCGAGCCTGATAGATATGATTCAGCCCCAGGTCCAACGAGCATCGCAAGTCGCACCTTCTGTCCGCCACTGAGAAAATCAATGCGTGAGGCCAGTACGATGAGTAATGGTCTAGATGACGTACCTCAGTGTCAGTCCCTTTTCGCCTACTTCGGTAGCATCTCCAGCTTCGAGAAGGCCCAAATCACGTTTGAGACCACACTGGTAGATCACTGGTGGCATTATCAGACTATATTTGAAACCTGACCTATGAATAAAGATAACTCACCTTTCTTGTATCGCTCCTCGTTGAACGGGGACCCGAAGACGATATTGTCCTGAAACTCGTTGAGATACGCTCAAACCCTATCGCAAGAGAATAGCGAAGTAACCTTGATAGTTTCATTCTGTACCCATGACTCTTGTGTTGCATATGCCACTCCGCCTTGTCTTGGGAGGTTAACCCACGAGTCCGGTCCGAGAGGAATGCAATGCATCTCGCCCAGTAACGCCATCAGCAACGACGTCTTACCAGATCCAGTGGGGCCCACGATAAGGTTGAATCCGCCCCTTTTGAATTGAAGCTCATCATCGATTCGGAGACGGAAAGCCTGTCTTGAAGGTGTTACACTGCCGTCAAAAGACTCGTTGCTCCAGGTAAAGTAAGCTCTACCGATCCCGATGTCCTCTTTATGCTCATCGGAACTGTCAGTGATGACATCTTGGGTGGTTTGTTCGACAAAAGAGTCCAAGAGTTCAGTCTGATAAATCACAAAGTGAGTGAATGTAAGGTTTAATGCACTAGGTCCTTACGTTGCGCAAGAAATCTGTTAGTCGACCAAGAGACACTTTGGCTACGCAAAGAGATGAGCACAGTTATTATACACGTGAGACAGATGAACTCGGCATACCCTGGATCATCTTAGGCAGGAAGAAGAATAGCCTGTACATTTGGAAACGTAACATGTTGAACGCTAGTGGAATGTCAGCGTGTTCTTAACATGATATTTAGTGAGTGTCAAATGTCGCTTACCGGTCATCGAAGAAAAGACGATGGAAGCTATTACTTGTCAATATGTTTGCGCTGATAATGGATTAGGACGTCGACACACCAGTGAGATCTTGCTTCATGATCAGGGTCTGGGATCAAGGTCAGGTAGACGTAGTCATGTTGTGAGGAGGGGGCTCACAAAGGTAGCATATGTAACGACCATATGAGCAAGGGGGATAGCATGACTGCGGGCGATCGTAATCAGACAAAATGAAGTTGACTAACGCAAGCACTCACTTCAGAATATCATTGATTAGACCAAGTATATTACGCTTCCAGATGAATATGAGCTCTTGTTCCCTCTTGTCCCCTACTTCTTTCTTCACGCGCGTTTCCCAGCCAAACAGTTTGATCATACGCAGGACACTCATCACTGCTGGAGTCAGTATCGACAATCCAGACCAGGGATACAACACCTACTCTCTGTGACATTCTGGACACGAGCGTCGGTCTATGCAAATAGGGCTGAGGATATACATACATCGGAGGCGGATGAAGAGGAATATACGCACGGCCTTCATCTTCTGCTCCTGCACGCTATTCAGCAGCTTCGCACCCCACGCGGGGAGAGGGAAAAGAGCGATCATCGCGAACAGTCCAACGATAGAGCTGTGAAAAGACAGGTCAAAGGCTGAGCATAGTGATATTCATGGACTTACCTCCAACCGAGAACCGTCCATAGGAACCACATGCTAAGCGCTATCTCTAGCGGCGCGGACAACGCTGTGGCCCCATTTGAATATCAGGTCATCCAGATATGCTCTGAATTCATCTTACCGACGAACAAAAAGTCACGACCTTCAGCAAGTTGCTCCAGATCACTAGTGACCAGGTTGTTGATCTTGCCGATGAGATTGCTGCCTTTAGGTATGGAACTCTCGTCGTCCTCCCTGTCGTCTTTCTTTTGAGGTTGAGGCGAAACAGCAGTAGTAGAAGTAGAGGCAGATACTGCTGTCACGCTCCTAGAGTGAGAAGTCGCCTCCTCTTCTTCGCCAGTAACGGAAGCAATGTCAGGCGAGTTTCCCCCTTTCGCAGCGCTTCTAGCACTGATGCTCGAGACATCGTCGGCATTACACGTCTTTTCACTCTCAGACACCTCCGCTTTCAAGCGAATGCGCAAAGCGTGATCGAAAACGAGTGACGTGATAATACCTTCAACACGAACGAGCGTTCCAGACTGTGGGATATACTGTCAGCTTTTGTATGAACCTAGTGAAACCTCGACGGACGTACGGAGAGATAGCTGTACAGCTGGTAGAATAGAATACTCGCCAGTGGACCGCCTGCGATTAACAGGATCCAGACCCATGGTTTCACCGTGGTGCCTTCTCCATCCTCGAGATAGCTGAGCAACTTATTAGTACCAACTGGACCTGCTAACTTTGTTGAGGCCTAATGCAGAATGTGAGCAACATTTCTCATGAAAGGTTTGAATCATGAGTCTTACGTTCAGGATTAGACTAGCAAACTGGTGTAAAAGGGAGCGCCTGAACACGATCACCATGCCCCAGAACAAGTTGCGCTTTCGTGCACCTGCGAAGGGATCCAAATGCTGACGAAGGGTTTAGAAAAATGTGGTGATCGCATAAGTGAATGTGGACTCACTGGATAGCTGCTCTTGATCAAGTTGTTCACGTCATCGTAATCGCACAGAGGAGGCAGCTGGTCGCCAGTGAGACGGTTTGCGCGATAGCCGCGCCAGATCATAGGATCAAGGAAGGTGAAGAACACGAACGAAACGATGGAAGCGGTCTGCTCTGGGTTTGGTACCGGCATAGGATTCTGAAGCAATCGATGAGGTCCCGAAAGAAACACGTCACAGACACCTTACTTTGAGGTCCACCGGGACATACGGATACGGTTCGAACAACGGCTCGATAACACTGATAAAAAGGGCGAGTGCAACTTTTGCCCAAAGTATCCCTCCTTCCGCTTGGTCGATCGGATGCAGCGTGAAGGTCCAGAGCGGCCAGACATCGCGGTACGCGTAAAGCGCACAGACAGCAAGAGTTACTGATGTCAAATGAAAGGAATATATATATGACGCTCTCGCCGAAGAGCAGACGTTGAGAGTTGCTAGTACGGATGCATAAACCTGTTTTGCAATTAAAGCGTGTCTACATTGCAGACTTGAAGACTCACCAGAGACACCACTAAAGCGGTATCAAAGCCGGTCCATCCATTCCTCGCAGAGGTGTATATTGCCAGCGCGGTCAGAGCTAAAGTCGCATCTAGTCTGACAAACTTGAACAAAAATATACTTGTCCCGCCGACTTTCGTGATGTGCCGTCGCCAAAAAGCCGTTTCCAAGTTTTGGCCAGTGACATCTTCTGGTGAAACAAGGGTTGAAGTCTTCCTCAGCTTTTGTACCGGTCTTGAGATGACTATGGCATGGAGTACGAGTAGAATGACTGAAGCAGCTGCTACATAGACAGGAAACATCCGCAGATCCGAGAACCAAAAACTGGTCGAGGAGCGAGACGCGTCAATAAGCGCGTCCTCGCGAGCATCAATGGCCAAATTTGCACGTGCCTTTCGTTGTACGTTGTTTCGATCCCTGCAGCGGGCAAGAGTGTGGTCTGCCTCTGGATAAAATTCATCTCGAATGGAAAATGACGGATTGAAGTTCCGAGTAACTCCTTGGTGCCTTATAAGTAAGCGACACTATCATGTAACGCCAACTTGGGTTTGCGCCCGTAGTGCCTTGATGTCAAAAGACTGCATGTGTCTGCACAGCAGATACGATGATGACCAAGGAAGGCGAGTACACAGGGCGTAATGTGATGCGCGTTGAACGGTGAACATCAACGTTAATCAGTGAGCCTGAAGGTGCTAATCAGAGCACTGTGGTCACTGGTCTTCACGGCCGGTGACCCTTTGATCACGATGGATGTCGTTCGGGGTCAGTGCTGTCGGTTCCATCCGTTGCTTGCACTCTGTGCTCGAGGCAAGAAGATGATGTTATATTTGAGGATCAATATGACGGCTAAAACTTGAACTTGTCATATAGGCAGTTCGTTAACACATACCGTACAGCAATAATGCCAGCCTATGCCGGCGTAAACGTGGGACCGATGCGTTCGTACGTCACATATCTTCCTGTCCAGTCCGATATGAGCATGCCGATGACATTGTGACACTGCGGCGCAGCGCATGCTATAGCTCTGTGAGAGTTAGCAACGCCAAACATCAGTGCCACAATCCTGTTCGGTTGACAATGTTCGTGCCTGGGATGACTTCGGTTCAAGGCCAGGATACACGAGGGACTCTGTTGTCTCCACGCAAAAAGTTGCTAATTATTTATGACAACGGTACCAAGTGGTCTTATGTACATACCATCTGGACTGAACAAGCTCGCTGCAAAGGAGGAGGAAAGTTACAGACCACCGCCACCGGGTATGTATTATGATCGCCTAAACATCGACAAACAACATAGGCGCGGGAGGGAAGCTTGACCAGACCGTCTTGTAGCCATTGATGAGTTTTTGACCTCCTCCAGTCTACGACTCTTCGCACAGTGTCACCATCTTGTTATGCAAGTTACAGCAGAGCCTTCGGCGGTATGAAATATATTGCATATCTCGCGAACACTGAAATTGAGCCCACATGGCCATCGTGATGCGTACGAACACTTTTCTCGCGCAATCACCGCGCTTTCTTTCTCATATCAAACATGATACCTATATGACTCGCTCTCGCCTTCATGATAGCAGAACCCAACTACGATGTGGCTGTCTTCAGGCAGCATTGTCCTTTCTGTCTCCATCCTTGGGCTCGCCGCCCAGGTCCCTCTCCAGATTGAACAGTCTGCTCATGCAAGTCCTCTCGAGTTCAACTTCAAAGAGGGACCGAATATCTTCTCTCCCAAGGACCTCATTCAGCTCGCCAGACCCGGGGCAGGTGTCGCTAACTCTGAAGGTGACTTAATGATCGTCCCGGTCAGCAAGTACAGTTTTGACGACAAGAAGTGAGTCATTTCGTATGCTAGCCATTGAACTTACCTCACGTATCACATAGGAGTCATAAATCTATCTTTGTTGCATCCATAGAATCGACGATACAACCTCTTGAGATACCGTTTGCAAATGGAGGCGAGGCGTTCTGGTTGGATGCTCGGACCATCGCACACGCTGTCGATGAGGGCGAGGCGGAGGACAAAGTCAAAGCGTTGTACGCGTTCTCGGTTGAGTATGAGACAGAGGGGGCTGTAGGGATCCTGAGCACGCCTGAAAGTCCTATCTTCATTGGCAAATTCCCCACTGCAACCCCTACGAACTTCAAGTACAACCCCGAAGCGGACACTCTGCTTTTCTCGGACTTTGTGTTCCCAGATGGCGACCTCAAGGCAGTGAAGAAACACGACGAGGAATGGGCGAACCGTGGGGACAGCGCGTATGTGTACGACAATGGCCTTGAACGGTATTGGGACACTTGGGCTGGCCCAAAGAAACGCTCACTGTTCACTGTTTCTTTGAAGAAGCGTAGTGACGGAAAATGGACGTTGGGCAGTGAGTTTCCCAGCCCACTTAATGGTACCGGACACGTATGTACCGCCTGTTTGTGCCCGCGACCAAACATTCATCCTGCGACAGCACCTACCCGTTGAGCCACTCGCTGGTACAGACGACTTCGCGACCGCAAGTTCTTATATCGTGTACACAACCAAGGACGTTGTGCTCCATCCAACATGGCACACAAAGCAGAATGTATGTGCTGCTAAAGTTCTCTGACCAACTCGTTTCCTCATGTCCTCACGCTATGTGGTCCAGGTTTATATCATCGATATTGACGGCAAGTCCAAACCCAAAGAGATTACCTCTGGCAAGCAGGGTGCCACACACGGCCTCGTCTTGAGTGCACAAGGTGATAAGGTCGCTTGGGTCGAGTTCGACGGTTTTGAGGCCGATAGGTTCAGCCCGTAAATTTTCCAGAAAGCATTTCAAGCTGAATCCCGTTATTCAGAGGCAAAATCGTTATATATGATCTCGAAACCGATGTCAGATACACGCTCACGCAGACATGGGACCGCTCCGCTTCTGAGCTTGCAGTAAGTGCGCGCAGAGCGCATACATGCGAATCGCTGACCAATGTGAACTTCGCAGTTTTCTCCGAACGGCAAGATTCTCTATCTCACTGCCGGCGACAATGCTCGAACCAAAGTTTTTGGTCTTCCTGTGCCGCCTACCCCCTCGCAATCAACCACCGACCCTAGCTTTGCGCGGGAATACTCAACTCCGCAAGCCCTCACACACACCGGCGCGGCTTATGCCATCCAACCCCTCTCTGATGGCCGCCTCCTCTTCACACGCTCCTCGCTGACGTCCCCAAACGACGTCTTCCTCATTCGCGGACTCTCCGAAGACAAGATCGACGTGTCGAAGATCAAAGTCGAGCAGCTCACACATTTCACGGAAGACGCGCTGAGCGGGAAAGAACTGAGTGCGGGCGAAGAATTCTGGTTCGATGGAGCGGAGCACAAGATACAAGGATGGATCGTCAAGCCTCCTAATTTCCAGAAGGGAGGGAAGAAAAGGAAATACCCAATCATGCTATTGATCCATGGTGGCCCTCAGAGCGCTTGGGAGGACTCGTGGTCCACAAGATGGAACCCACAAGGTAAACCATGTCATAAGGGCAGATCGTACTCGGACTAAGTATCATGTCAGTCTTTGCTCAGCAGGGTTACTTTACCGTTGCGATCAACCCTACGGGCTCTACCACGTTTGGTCAAGGTCTGTTGAGTGTTCCTTGTTGAACTTGAATACTTTGCTAACGCGTATCGATATCTCAGAGCTGACTGACGCAATCCGGGAAGATTGGGGAGGCAAACCCTTCGTGGACATGCGCAAGGGATGGCAATATATTCTTGACAACTATCCCGAGATTGACCCTGACCGCGCCGTTGCGGCTGGCGCTAGCTGGGGTGGATATGCTATCAAGTATGTGTTATTGACTCCGCTTGGCTATGTGCGCATCCTGAAGTGGGATTATACGTTCTCATAGCTGGATTCAAGGGCATCCCGAATATGGATTTGACTTCAAGGCATTATTCTGCCACGATGGCGTATGTGTGTTTCACTGCACCTTTTTACATCTATCTAAGGATCACATCAGGTATTCGATGCTAGGTATTCCGGCTATTCGACCGACGCGCCAACATTCGTGAGTAATGTGTTCCTCTCATTTGAAACCCAGTCCTGACTTGATGGTGGTGATCTTTAGTTCAATGACCAGTGGGGCGGTCGCCCTTGGGACAGTGAAGCCAAGGCTACCCTCGAGAGGTGACTACATCACTCACTGAGATGTATCATTCTCATCCAATTATACTTAGGTTTAATCCAGTCGAATTTGTCCACAAATGGTCGACGCCGCAGCTTATCGTTCACAGTAGCAAAGATTACCGTCTTCCTGAAACCGAGGGGATCGGCGCATTCCATGCTTTGCAGCAGTGCGCCTTGATTCCTTCTGATATCGCTTTTGACCCTCTCACACACGTTTTCAGACTAAACGTTACCACTCGCCTTGTCATCTTCCCGGATGAGAATCATTGGGTACTCAAACCTGGAAATAGGCAAGTATCCCGAACACTCAGAGACCATGTGAGATGATGACTGTTTGAATAGCTTGAAGTGGCACTACGAAGTCTTCCGCTGGTTCGATCAGTATACCAATGAAGAATATAGCAAGTAAAGTCCGTCGGACGATGCATCAACCTGTAAGGCGTGTCAAGCGGTTCGGTGTACGGACTAGACCCCGGACTCAGATATCTGACACACTTCAATATCAACGTTTTGTTAACGGCAGGATTTAGGTCTAGTACGTGTTGGGGTAGATGTGAACCATCTACACACCCCAACACCGTTAGCGGCCAGGCATGACCTTCTGCTGCATTTTCTCTCATCCTTGCGGATCTCTTTTTACAAGACGTTCTGTTCATGTTGTAAGTTACAATCGCAAAGTTTCTGACCAGACGACCTCTAGACCGCTCAGCTGTGCGCGATACGCTGTGCCTAAACGAAGTTCGTGCCAGGCTCGGGCATAGGCCGAGTAGGTCCATCGCAACACGACACCTCTGCTAACACTCATACTCATCTGAGCTACGGCTACATCGCTGGAAAACAGCTGCTCGAGATGAAGTTTGTACCATTGTACCTTGCTGCAAATGCGGGCCACACCAGTAGTTTCGGGCTCTTTCGACCAATCTTCGCTCTTGTCGTTGCAGGAGCCTTCTCAGGGCGTAAGCCTGTATGTGATCGCCGGCTGATCGAGCGGTGATCCCGAAGCCGAAAGATCGCCGGAATGACGAGGCCTGCATAGCGGATGCGATATAACAAGCATCGTCCATACCATCAATCCTTTCCTTCACGCTTCAAGTCATAACACCATATAGTAGTATAGCCATGTCTTCAAGAGTTTGGTTCAGTGAAGTGTTCTTCTGTCATAGATCTTCGAACGATTTGCTGACACTCATGGTTCGAATCGACAGTCACTGGAGCCTCGTCCGGGTTCGGACGTACGCTGACCGAACTCGTGCTCAGCAAAGGCGAAGTGGTCATCGCAACCCTTCGCAAACCAGAGATGCTCGACGACTTGAAGGTGAAGTATCCTTCAGAGAAGCTCCTGGTACTCAAACTGGACGTCTCAAAATCAAGTGAGATCAGCGATGCCTTCCGCAAAGCGAAGGAGGTTTACGGCAGGATTGACGTCGTCTTCAACAACGCTGGCTATGGCATTCTGGGAGAAGTCGAGGGTACTCCCGAGGATGTCGCACGCGCGATGTTCGACGTCAATTTCTGGGGCTTGGCTAATGTCAGTCGCGAGGCTGTCACGTTCTTCCGTGAAGTCAACCCACCCGGCGTGGGAGGACGTTTGCTCAACGTCAGCTCGATAGCTGGTGTCAAGACCAGTCCAGTGGTCGCTTATTATTCTGCGTCTAAGCATGGTAAGAGTTATATATATAGCGATATCTCTTGCTGACATCGTGGTTTAGCGGTGGAAGGCTTAACTAAGGCTTTGTCAGAAGAACTCGATCCCGAATGGAACATCAAGGTCAGTGATTTATACCGTATGCGAAGGTTGGATGGCCGATGAGTACCATGTATGCAGGTCACACTCCTCGAATTTGGGACCTTCTCCACGAAGGGACGAGACAACTCGGTCCATCTTCCTGCACATCCCGCTTATACCAAACCCACCCTTGTCACTGCGCAGCGACGCGCTTGGATGAGCAGACCCGCCCCTAGGAGAGGCGATCCCGAGAAGGGCATACAGAAGGTCTACGAGTTGGCGTCCCTGGACCATCCTCCCCTCCATCTACCCCTGGGCAAGGATACGATTGGTGCGATTAGGTCCGAGGCTGCGAGCATCGCGGCTGATGTAGACAAATACGAATCGTGGTCAGATGATCTGATGCATTCAGATTAGAGACAGGTTCGACGCATCCAACACACCGCATGTATAATATATACGAAGGGAGTAGCGGTCAGAACTACACCATTTGCTGAGCTTGGCTGAAGATGGAACGTGTTCCCGAACAAGGTCAGTATCATTATGTACGTATTGAACTTTCTTTGAGATATAGAATTTCCTTGCGCACCTTCAATATCTCACATGTCGGCACGGCGACGACGATGAACACAGTCAGAGTATGGAAGCATGTAAGTTCGACCCCCTCAAACTCCCACCATTCCATTCTTCCTTTGCAAGAGGTAGATGCCGCTCCAGAAATCAGAACAAGGATCCTGTAATGGCCTTATTGACCAGGCCAGGCTGGCGGCGAGAAATCAAATCTTCCGACCGTGTGCCACTCCGAAGCGAACTGCACGAGAGCTAGGAAAGGGAGCGATGATCTTCCATCTTCGTTCCAATCAAACAATGGAGACTGTGCGATAGCGCCTCGCATTTTTTGCATCCCTCCTCTTCGAACAGCTTGCACGGAATTGTTTTGGAGGTGTGCAAAACTACCGACGTTGGCGCCCAGAACAAGATTGTATCCGAAGTATCCCACGCCGTTGCACAGTACGTGTTACGCCACACAAAAGACTCTAGTCGCGACGCAACACACCGCAAGCAACGCATGTGCACATTGGCAAGTCTCATATGTCAGACGGTCAAACGTACTTGGCAAGCGCAACAGCAACAATGAGGTGCGTCGTGTCCAGCGTCAAGGCGATTCTTTGTGTCAGTGCATTGCTTTGTATAGGTCCTGATCCTGTGCAGGCGATGCGCGGGGACCTATTGGCAGTAACCACTGCGGACAATAGCCTCGGTAACATCTTCGGTGTTGAAAGGTCTACAGCGCCCCCCATGGAACGTTTAAGAGAGGGCATCGACATAACACTCTCTTCGTCAAACAGGCTTCCCCACTCATGTCTATTTCTCGCATATTCGCGCATCCTGCTATAGTCTACCAGATCTCGGAATGGGTCGCGGACGACCTTTACATCCGAAATCTCGATGACGTCAGGAGGTTCTCGTATGTCTGTCGCGCCGTGCGAGGCCCTGCGAGCGACTGGTGGTGGCACAGACAGTACTCCCTCTATTTTGTTCTTCGCTCCTTCGGAGATGCAGTGGAATACAAGCGCCGTGCAGGAAAGAAACCCAGGTTTGTAAGTATGATCATATCTATGTCGTGAACCGTCATGTAGACTCTCATGCATCGTGTTGACCTAGAATCTCGTACGAAGACTCGAAGCGAGCGACTGGGCGAGGTTCATGCGCTATGCCTCCAAAATCAAGATACTTCTGAACCTGGGCGGTGAACCGTTCATCGTCTCCGAAGGCTTGATGCATGCCTGGGTTGAACGAGGGCTCCCTCTTTTTCCTAACCTCGAGCAGCTGGACTGGCCGCTTGAGGGAGTGAAGGGTTCTTTCCACCCGAACCTGATCTTACCGATGTTCATCACTCCAAAGCTCAGATACTTCTACTCCACGGGTGAAAACCACGACAGATTCGCGCTGCCTCTTCTTGAGTGTATCCGGGACAAGAAGTCTCCAATCGATACCTTTTACTTGGAGTGCACGAGGACTCCGGAGACTACGGCGATCTGGCAGGTCATATTTGACCGTATCAAGGACAATGTACAGAAGCTCGAGGGCAGTTTAACCACCGGGGAGAA
Source organism: Phlebia tremellosa (assembly GCA_011032875.1). Lineage (NCBI taxonomy): Eukaryota > Fungi > Basidiomycota > Agaricomycetes > Polyporales > Meruliaceae > Phlebia > Phlebia tremellosa. Next base: position 57,211 of record JAAIFI010000100.1, on the reverse strand, counting down.
TTTGGCGGCGTTGACTACTTCTACAAAGCTCTGGCACCTCCAAGTGCCGCTTCAATTCGAAGACGTGGACCTCGACGCCGTGTTCTCCACTACACAAAATCCCTTTCCTGCTCTTAAACATCTGTTCATACATGCGGCTGATGTGCTGGACCTCTGCTCCGAGTTCATCATGAAGAACACATGGACTGGCTTGGAGGAGCTTAATATCGTGTTCAACAGCCCAGAAGACGACGACGCACTCAATGGCCCTGCTGTCTCAAACCTCACGTACGCGATATCCCAGCACATAGACCCAGCACATCTGAAGAAATTATTTTGCACATCCGAGAATCCCTCAGACGACTGGGTCGAAGAAGCAGTGGTTGGCCCAGCGAGCTTGCGCCCTCTGCTGCAGTTCGTCAACCTAGAGACACTGGACATCGACCTGTCTGCGTGCTACGATCTGGACGACGACTTCTTGGCGGAGATCGCAGATGCTATGCCCGAGATAAAGCACTTGAATCTGGGTGTCCGTGGACGGTGGCCGGCGGGGAGGCGGCCACAGATTACGCTGCCTGGCTTGCTGCCCCTCGTCAGCAAGTGTCAGGAGTTAGAGACACTAAGCGTACGCGTGAACGCTGTCGACTTCGTTCCACTGCCCACTCCCCAGTCGCCCCCGCGCCCTAATAACAGGTCTGTGCAGCTCCTGACGGTCGGATCGTCCCCCATCTCCCCACAGCTGGTGGGAGGGGTCGCGGCTTTCCTCGAGGACGTGTTTCCCCGCCTGCAGTTTATCACAGCTGACGCGGACGACATTTATGAGGACGATCTCGTCGCATGGGGCATGGAGCAGTACGACTCGTATGAAGGACTCTGGGAACAGGTTACGGATCAGGTACACGCTATTCAAGCTACACATCCGTCGAGGTATTGGTACGTATATGACACCGGAGGCATTTAGAGGCCAGAAGAATGTCGGATCGTTATATTGAAACCGTTATGCCTATGATACATGCACCTGTAGTATGACATCAGCATTTCTTCACTATATGAACATTATGCACATGCTATGTCCATCTCTCGTCCCATGAAGGAGAGGAGGCGCGTGGATGTCGTGAAAGATGGTCCGAGTCTGCCTCGCGATATTTTGTGCATAAGCGCGAACCGGTGGTTAAACCTCCTCTTGCTGGTCGACTTTCATCTGCTCTCTCTCTCCTGCAACTACCTCTCTTCAACTGGCTCATTCTTCGTGACTAAGACCACCCACATGGCTGCTACATTAACTACACAACCTGCTGCAGCAATCCCTATGTTCTCGGAAGACAAATACCGCGGTGCGGTCGTCGAGGTCAAACTCACTACTCCTCTCTGTGCTCCGCTACTGACATGCTCCTTGTTCGCCACTCCCTGAAAAGTGCAGGATCTGCAACTACCGCCCGCTTTCGCGCTTCCCCAGGACGAGGCCATCTCCCGAGCGATAGAGCTCGCCTACGAGCGCGATTTCTCGCATATTCCGTGAGCCACTGCTCGTTCTATCGTGGCTATGGTTGTAGAGGTCTGAATGGCGGTGGGATGTAGGGTTCTGGACCGCCATCGAAAACCGCTGGGCTACCTGGATGTTGCAGCGTTGAAGACAAAGTGGGAGGCGGGTGAAGCGGATCCGGTGCGTCCTCCGGTTCTTATGTTTTGTTTAGTTGTCTTACGTCTATGATGACGCCCTTCAGAACGACAAAGTCATCGCTTATATGACAAAGTTCCAGCGTTCGCGAGAGGAACATCCCTATACCATCATTACTCCCTCGACCCCATTGGCAGAACTCGAACAGTTTCTTAAAGTCAATATATTTGCGTTAGGTGCGATCTATCTGCGTGATGTTCAATCTACTCTGTTTAACAATTGATGGTAGTGACCGATTGGGGGCGTAAATTCGTGCTCGCCGTAGCGACACAACAGGACTTGGAGGTGCGGCATACGTCTTCTTTTCTGATTTGGGATTACACTCACCATGTCGTGCGACACAGAATTTCGTGACTAGGCGCGGTATGTAACGCCTACGTTTGTAATAGAAGTTCCAGTCGCACATCTCTCGGTATTGCAATTGCCAAGTCAATTCCAATATATCTTTCCATGCGGCAAACAGGCAGTGCAGCAATATGAATTCAAACACGCCGCATGGAAGACATCTGTCTAAAGAGTGAAGAACTTTGATGGGATTATATCTAGTATTACAGGTAAGCTACACGAGCACAGACAATTTGTTATACAACACGGAGAGGTAAAGGAGCGTGTATACGCGGTATATGAAGGTGAGTGGTATCTTGATCCGTAGAACGAAGGTGGGAATTTCCTAGGGAGATCGCGCTTACGAACGAAGGTATGTACAAGATTTCTGGCACAAGATGACAACGATAAACAAGCATGGGCCCCACGCGGCCAATAGGAGAGCGACATGTTGCGTCCCCAGCGGCGAGGGAGGATGTCGGTTGGAAAAAATGTCAACGAGAGAAGAGATGGTTGCTAATATCAGAGTTGAAGATGTGAACAACTGGAGGATGACCGTCCGCAGCAAGGAGGGCTCAGGATCCAGGGGTTCTTCAAGCCAGGGCGGTTCTGGTGATAGGATTGATGACGTGATTCAGATCTCTTTTCGCAGGAGGACAGAAAAACTTACGACCAGAGCCAAATCTGCGTATTGTAGGATACGGCGGAAACGCATACGTGCCTGCATCGTCTTCCTCTTCTGTCTGATCGTAGACGAACTCGTTCTTCCTAATTGACCCCCGATCGGAGTCTCGTGCCCAGTGCAGCGACCCACTCACCGCGTCCTCGCCGATCTCCAATTCGCCTGGCTGCACCTGTATCACAGAATTCGACTCCTTCTCATCATCTGTGCCAGCGTCGACCACTGGTGATGGAGAGATGTTCACAACTACGGTGTTGTTCTGCGATCCGTTGCGTGACGGCGTAGCGAATATGATTGGGGAGGGCGACTTCTTGCTCAGGCCTGGTCGACATGTAGGCTCGAGAACGGGGGATTCCCGCATTAGGGTGGGTGCCCGGCTATCTGTGCTGGGCTTTCGACTGGACGGTACAGACGGGGATTGTGCGGTGTCGAACGGAAGGTGGTATTTCGAGTGCTTGGCAATAGTCGGGACTCGATTGGGACTCTCAGGCTGAAGCGTCTTCGGCAGGAGAAGGGGCGATGGGGTGATATACTGTGGAATGGTGTCCTGGGAGGTGAATTGGAGGGAGTCGTGCTGTGAATTGATCTTGGAGTCCCTCGTGTGTTGTCTGCGGCTGGGCAAAGGTGTGAACGCATCGTGCGCGAACACGGTTTGGGATGGGGGTCGAGACTTCTGCGCGGGATGTTGCGAGCGGAAGAACAGACGCATAGCAGTCATGAGGGACAGCACGAAAGACGGGACAGAGAGCAACAGAGTGAGACCCGAATATCCCAAGACACGGACCCTGGATGGAAATTCGTTTCGGCAAATTATGTGAACGAGAAGGATGTGCTTACCAAGTCGGATGTGAAGCATCACAATTCATTCCATCCACAGGCTGTGCAGCGTCTAGTTTGAGCAAGAACGCGAGCTGTAAAACAAGAACGATAGTGGGGAAGACGATAACGAGTGCTATTATAGCTGGTAAACGAGTTACGCTATAGGTCTGATTAATGAATGTTCCACGAGAATTGGTCTGATAGCAACGTACGTTCTGAAAAATCCTGGATAGGAAGTGAATACCACTGCAGCGGTGCTAAGGGAGATTGAGGCGCATAGTCCAGAGAGGCAAGCCCATGCGATATGTATCAGCGCTGTCTGAGCTGTCGGTGAGGTAGGGTAATCAGCGGCGCAGAAAGTATACGACGGCAGGGTACCAACCGATGCAAAACGCGCGGGGCATCCTGGATGGATCCATCTTCCAGATGAGACCTGGCAACGAAGGTGAGCAGGCTACTGCAGTGCACGACAGGAATGCATACCCAAACAGAATATCCCTTGGAGGATAGTGTCGGCCACACCGTAAAACAGCGGGACCCATGGCGATACGAATAAATGGGTTGTAAACCGTGGCAATGCGGTCCAGCTTCCAAGTAAACCTGCCCGGTACCGTCAGTATCATGTCAGGTCCGTTTCACAGCTGCCCGACGGGTCACAGCAGAAAAACCGGCGCACCTGCGAGCGATAGCGCAAACCAGACTACCTTCAAGCTGTACGGCAGCATACCTGACCGTGCAGGATGGTGCAGCAACTTGAACTGCGCCGGACGTCAGGCGGACACACCCTCCGCACAGCGTGAGGCTGTGGTGGTAGTAGCAGGAAAGAAATTGCGAGGCGGGTCATCCGAATCTATCCTCTGAGGGCCCGTCAAAAATCTCATCACAGCGTGTTTCTAGACGCCCTGAACATACTGTCATTGTCACCTCGGATAGGCAGGTTAGATCCCAATCTGCAGAAGTCCTCCTCATGCCGGCCGCGGCCATCGGGCATCAACCGCTAAGTCATTTAGGGAAGGTATGGTGGTTCGCTGCAGGAGGAGGAAGGATCAGGGAGAATATCATTGGGCGTGCACTGTCGGATCCGGGTCCGCATCATGGCAGAGAAACTTGCCCTCAGTGGTTGTCATGGACATCGGGGAGCCTGCAATCTAGGCATGCTGGCTTCGCGGTGCCAACAATCCATACACAGCGACGTGTGAATTCACTCCGAGGGACCGACTGTGAGTCAGTCGTACTATCTTGGGCGGTGGTGCGAGCCTGTTATGGAGGATCAGCGTGTGTGCTGGGAATATGAGATAATAAAAGCCCTCGTGAGGCAATGGCCCGGTCTACAACAGTCAAGCCACAATCATAGAAGATTTCTCCCACTAGTCTTGGCTGCAGCCTCGGTCAACTTGCGGTCAATCCTCCCTCTGATATGTCCATCTCACTTCTTTCCAGACGCTCGAGCCTCCATGGCCTTGTCCACCTGACCTAGCACAGCCGCTTCAAGCGCAGCGGGCAACCCGCCGAGCTCGCCCTTTCCTTCCCGGGATTCCGTGCTGCTTTGTCGGGCGGGTGGCGGTGTCACGCCGGCGTCCTCTGCACATCGTTCCATGCACAAGTCGAGGTCGACTATCCAGGAGCCGTATCCGACGGGGAAGTCGATTTCCTTGCGCGTCAAGCGCAGTGTAGAGACGCTTCCGTCGCCCATGTGGAACCTCGGGATAAACCAAAGCCATCCCATGAAGACCTGCACATCATGTCAGTAATTTGCACAGTCGCCAAATATTGCCCTGGATACGCACACGGCCCATGTATAGCTTCACCCGGACTTCGCGGTCGGCATTCAGTACAATGCCATTTGTCGCGTCCGGTGTCCGTGTGGTGTCGTTGATGGATGCTTCCTCGGAGTCCACTACAGACTCGTCCGTAACTCCCGCTTTCTCACTTTCATTTACCTTGTGGCGGACAGTGTTCCAGTTGTCGTGCGGTAGTGGACGCAGGACATGCGTAACGATCTTTTCGGCCTAGACAAATAATGATAGTGCTCATCAGTTGCAATGCATCATGCTGCAAACATGGCGAGTACTAACCGCTTCGGTCTGCGACTCCTCATAGCGGGTCCCACCCAACTGCGCGAAGGTTCGCACCATCTTGCCGGAATCCCACTTGCCGCTCGTGAACGCATTATCCATTCGCTCAGAGTCCACCCGCCGCTTGCCCATATTTCCATCCGAGGAACGTGTTTGTCGTTCCCAGCGTTCAAGACTCTCCACCAGTTCGTCATCGTACCGCGCGACGGACGCCCACACGGGGCTTTTGCCACTTCCTATAGTGCCGTTGATGATCATGTTGGCAGCCTTGAACAGGCCCGACTTCACCCCCGACATATCGCGCATACGCAACGTGATTTGTGTAAGACGTACTTTCTGCGCCGGAAGGCATTCAGTCGGGTTCAGCGCCCAGAAGCCAGGCGGACCCTGACGTGCTAGGAGAATGGACCAGTAGTATAACCAACGCCGCTGGCTCGGTATGCTCACACCCTGTTTCACCTTAGCAGACGGAGAGCTGGGACGCTTCATGCGCTTCGATGTGTGCAGGTTCAGAACACCTTCCAGGGTATTTGCGTTAGTGGATCCACTGGATCCTGTGGCGTCGCTTTTCATCTGAGATTTTACAGATTCCTGGCTATCTTGGTTGTCATGTCGCGCCTGCTTCTCAGCATCGGGGGGTGAAGCCTGCCCTGTGGATAGTTCGTGCTTGATCGGGTCTTCGTCCAATGAGTCGGAACGCGCGGTTTGAAGTTCAGCATTGATCGTTTCATCTTCTGGCATCTCGTTCATCAATGCTTCGGCGCGTGCCTTTGCCTGTTCATGTACAGAACGACTGCGGCCGAGGGATAGCGGGGTCTGAGGGGACGCTAGTGAGAGAAGATACGCGCATGCCATCGTCCCTGATCTGCCTTTGCCGGCTATAGAGGTATTGGCATAAATAACGAGGCCAAGGGAGAGTCGCGGCGTACACACCTTTACAGTGAAGGACGGCGACTCTTTCTGGCGAGCCATCAAGCCAAGCCCGTATCTCACGGGCTACGAGTGGCAGAATGGAAAGTGGTGGCGCACTTGAAATCGGTGTCTTTAGTGCCCGCCATTTGACATAGAATAGAATGCGACATACTGATGATCAGGGAAAGGGTATCTGCTCACCCTGCCCTCGAATACCTCTGGCGGATACGAGTTCTCTCCTATCGGACAGAAGTTGAACACCCAGTAGTTTTTCTTGTGGTGGTGATCGAGGAATTTCTTCGCGTCTTCGCGTCTGTTACGGTAAAGTCCCTCAATACCAGTCGCGGGGTACCCCATGACAATCACTTGGTCAGTGATATATGCCAGGTCTGCTCGCCGTTGTCAAATGTCTGGTTCTTGATTTTTTGATACATTTCTGGCGTACCTAGCTCCAGATCTAACTCCCCATCTTTGAAACGCGCCTTGTTCCCTGACACGAGTCTCCGCACAAAATCGGCCATCTTACACGCTCTGTAATAGCAGGGAGCAATGTGATCAGTATCAACGAAGCTGAAAGATGAGAGCTGAGAGGTGCTCACGGTTGCTGATATAGCGTTGAGCCATGCTGTGAGGTCATTTGAGGCTGGCACCAGCACCACCGCCCATGTCACAGCCTCCGAGGACATGATTCGGCCTCCGAATACGGGCCATCTAAGCTTGCGACCAGAGGCTCTGCGTAGACAATAAAGGTTTGCTGTCAAGAGGACGGTACGCCTTTGGTATTGTACCGAGTCGATCTACAAGGCGCGAGACAACCAAGCAGTACATCGTTGTCGTCGACGTCGAACAAGCTGCCGTCGTGGAAGCAATTCGGCTTCGGCGCTCCGTGGGGATGTCACATTGTAACACGGCTTTGTGACAGACGTGCCTGGCACCTGCAATATTGTCACGTTCAAGTTTCTGTCTACCAAACTTCTACACAGACATATTAGTTGGTTCAAGTTATGTGCACAATGCGTCTGACTTGCCTGAACAGAAGACTGCGATCGGTATGCTTTCTCAGGCATGGATATTCACTGCTGGATTCGTATGTGGCATACCCGGGTATTACCCGTACCTGACTCAGAGTCGACACTCAATAATAATATTGGGTGAACAAGCCCTCGTTGATAGAGATGATATGATCTCATCGACGCTTTCATATAGGTTCGATCAACATGCAGATGCATCCGCCAAGTGTCGTGAAGAGTCAGCCTGAAGTTCAAACTACATCGGTATGTACGTATCCCGTATCCATCACGATGATTCTCATGTCGACTTTTTTGTTCGTCTTAGGAGAAAAAATGCGACGGTGGAGAGCATGTCTAGGTGCTATCTCACCCGCATCTTCACCTACACCGCTGTCCATAGGCCAGAAAGCGTCACGCCATGACTCATGACGATTCAACGTCGATCTCACAGGTTGTTGGTGTGTGTTGTGTGAACAACGTCGTAGGTTGCTTCGCTGCCCGCTTAGTATGGTCCTTACAACTCACGTCTTCAGTGTGATATATGAGAGCTACATGTCTAGCAGGAACGTACCGTAACAGTCGAGGGTTGCGCACGCAAAGAATCTCATAAGATTCTGTATAGATCGCTGTATCGAATAGCTCATCCCCCCCTCAAAACTACAGAGCCAAATATCGGACAATAAGGTATTTCGCTCTCCTTCACCTATACAAGTTGTCTCCTCGTCATTGACCGCCTATCTCATCGTCATCCCCAGCCTCTCTATCTATCAACTTCGAGCTAGATCAAATATTTCCATCAACATGTCGTACATTCCCTTGGATCTCCAGGATCCAATCCAAGAATTCCACATTGGAGTTCCCAAACGCCACTGTCTTCCGCGTCTACTTATACTGGTCGACGGACGGAAGGCCACCCTGCGGAGCTGTATGTGCTGTCGCTCTATTACCGTCGCTTATGCGACCTACAAAGCTCGCGGTTATAAGGGGCTTCAATGCAGTTGTGATATCTTTATTGTGCCTGCAATGATATTCGCCGTGCAAGAGAACCTGCACCGAAGGCTTCACCCCACGAGACTCCACGTCGCACTCTTCAATCCGCGCCACCGTTCCATCTCTTCAATCCGCGCCACCGTTCCATCATGTGCAATGCGTCGTTCATGGCCTGAGGATCGCGATATCAGTGATCTCGATGAACTCATGGGAGAGATCAAGGAGCTGTGTAAGATTCCGTGAGTGATGTACGACTGTCGTGGCCAATCGTTATGTGGCGTTTACTCTGCCCTTATCGCAATGTCTTGTTCTTTGCGGCCGGACTCGGAGTTATTAACGTCCTGTGGTGAGTTGAGATGGCACAATGATGCATAGTGGTCTATTATTGTTCCTCATCATGTTCATCAAATTACATGATCGTTGTGCAAGCTAGCTAGTACAGCGTCGCATTTGCCTTGATACTCATAACATGCTAGTTCAATATTTTGGATGTTCTCCTACTAGTAATACGCGTCATGGTGCATTCACAGGGATTGTTCGAACTCAGGAGGCGCATGTCGCGTTGACGTCGCGCCTCACCGAGCGACACTTTACTTGTATTGTTTCCAATACGGCGTCCATATGCCTGACAGTTGCATCAAGGAGAACACGCGGTTGTTCAGTGGTACGTGTGACTAGTACTATGAAGATCTGTAGTAGTACGACGTGGCAGCGCTAGTAGATCGCTGCGGTTGGATCACGATGCACATATACAAGGATACTACAGGGTTGTCTGAGAGTCCAAAACGTCTTCCCTCACTCGAGATGGAGTTCGGCCAGAGGCAGACTGTGCTCTCTGCTGCTGCAGGGTTCGAGACAGCGTACAAGGGCAAAAGGCACGTGGTCATTTGATCGGAGGAAACGCGTCGTATTGACGCGTATCGTCCTTGCGACCGAACCTCAGTTTTTGGCACGACCCGCGAATATTACCAGTCTATGTAGCCGTCACTTCAGGTGCTTTACTCGTACTACATGCCATAGCTGTGGCAAGAAAAGTACGAAAGGGAAGGGCAAGTTCAACCTCGTATATCGCATCCGAATATGACAGCTCGGAAACAAACGTTGTGCGAAGGCACATAGCTAGAGTTGGCGGGGCAGATATACTGTTACTCAAGTTTCTCAGACTAGGCGCGACTTTGGCTCTGACAGTGCTGGTAACATGCACGACTGCGGGGAACGGATGGCACATTTTCGATATCGCGTTATTGGCGACTCTGGTGAGTTTTCTTGGAGTTCGCTATACGAACATGCTCTCTGAGAATCAAATTAATCAGGCTTATGCTTCCGTACTGGCAACTTTCAACGTCTTCTCTCTTGCGAGGGTTTCACACATATATTCCTTCCATTTGACAGCAGTGACTCTCGCTGTGTGTGCGCTTTATGCATATCGCGATATCTGGCCGCTTTTAACATTCACTCTGCGTCCGATCGACGAAGTAGAAGGAGGGATACTCTGGGCAAAGATTGCACTCATTGTGTTTATCAGTACCGTGGAGCCATTGTTTGAGCCGTATCCGTACGTTCCCGTGGATCCAGAGGTGCAATCTATGGGATCTATCTCCTTCGCAATCTGACCAATTTCTGCAGGAACCCATGCCGGTGCCAAATCCAGAGCAGACTGCATCTATCATTTCATTCACCTTCTTCACCTACCTTGATTCCGTAATCTGGCTCGGTAACCGTGTCCCTCACCTCAGCAATGATCAACTGCCTCCCCTGTGCGACTACGACACTGTGAAGAATTTGATCAAACGCAGCTATCCTGTGAGTGCACTAAGGTGTCATATTGATGTTTGCATGTTCAAACGTATTCCAGCAATTTGATCCGTTCGCGGGTGCACGAAGGCGTCACCTATTTTGGGGCATCGTGGCAGTGTTCAGGCTCTCTCTGTTTTACCAGTCAGTCTGCCTGATTTCGATGGTAAGATTTCAAAACCATGTTCTTGCTATGAGATACCCACTATATGTACTAGGCCTTAGCAAAATTAGCAGCTTTGATCGGTACCAACAAGCTGCTGAGGTAAGTTCGATTCAATCTGATGTCATATTATGTGGACTAAGATGGGTATACTAGCTATCTCGAGCATGAAGAAAGCACAATTGTGAAGCCTTGGGTTTGGATCCTGTTGATCGCAATTGGCCCGGTGGCTGCCAATATTTTCTTCCAGCTGTATATCTATTTTGCTGTATGTTGACGCTCCTTCTCGTCCGTACTATGGCGACTGACACAGCAAATAGACTGGCTCGCTTGTTCGCGTCGAAGGTATTATCACATCCCTCGTCTTCGACCATGCTTTGCGCATTCGCTTGAAGGCGGAAGTTTCTGAGAACAAAGAGACGCCTGCCATTGACGATGCAGCGAGCACCGATGCTGGAAGCGATCACAAAAAACCCGATCCTCCTGACAATGAGTCCACTACTCGCGAAGAATCAGAGGATGACACGACCGTACACTCAAGGAGCACCACGGCTGCAACGTCAAGTAGTACTACTACTGGCACCACCGTGATCACACCTCAGCCTCAAGGAAAAGGTCAGGCGTCGTCTGAACCAAAGGAAGATGAGAAGGAGAAAGGAGACAGCTCTCAAGCCAAGGGGGGCAACCTCATCGGTAAGATCAACAACCTGGTCACAAGCGATCTGTCGAATATTACGGAAGGTCGTGACTTCTTGTTCATTGGTATGTGTGATTCCAGTGAGGCAGCACGAGTGAGCTCAAGTTCTAAACCTGTTCACAGTGGTGGCCGCCCCTGTGCAGATAGCACTCAGCATGTGGTTCCTCTATACGGTACTCGGCTGGAGGTGAGTTTAAGAGGTGTCAGTGTTATCAGACTTTGATATCTCCTTGACTAGCTCTTTTGTTGGCATGGTCGTGATGGTCGTACTCTTTCCTGCGCCTGCGTTTTTGGCGAAGCTTCTCAATGGTGTGCAAAAACAGAAGATGAAAGCTGTGCATAAGTTCTTTTCGTGTCGTGTCTTCTCGTTGACGTATCTGGTTCTTGATATAGACCGACGCCCGCGTACAGAACGTCACAGAAAGTAAGTACCCGTACTTTTGGTGATGTCCTTCTCCAAGCTTACTTTCCAATAGTGATGAACGTTCTGCGCATGATCAAGTTGTTTGGGTGGGAATCGCGAGTGAGAGATGATATAGCGAAGACAAGAGAGGAGGAGCTCAGATTCATATGGAAGCGTAAGGTTCTCGGCCTTCTGAATAATATCTCGAAGTACGTTTCTCCCGCCGCATTGTTCTACTATCTTTGACATTGGTTCCGCAGTCATACTTTCCCCCTTCTTCATATGGTTGTCACATATGCGACCTTTGTGAGTTCATGGTCATGCTGCGCATCCATTAGGCACTGAATATTGTCGTGCCAGACCTTGATCATGAAGCGAGACCTTACTGGTGAGTAGATATGTCAATGTGATAACAATTCGTCAGACAGCAATACCAACCACAACTACCAGCTTCCATCGTGTTTTCTTCAATAGCCGGTCAGTGAGGTTTCGACCCGCTTTCGAGAGTGATGTGCTGAAAATTGTGATAGCATTCAACATGTTGCGTGGGCAGATGTTTATGGTGTTTAATTGGATTCCGAGAATAATTCAAGGTGCGCCGACTTCATTTGCCATATGCCAAAGGAGGCCTGTTCTTATACTCCGATGTAGCCAACGTGTCTCTTGGTCGAGTAACAGAATTTTTACGCAACGTAAGAGCTCGGTACAATGCAACGTACATATAGCTTACTTCATGGTTTATCAGACTGAACTCTTAGACTCCTTCGCCGAACCTCGAGACGTCATCACCGACAGCTCCGCTGCGCACAAGGGTGACATCGGCATCGGTAAAGCCAACTTTACCTGGAGCAACGAGCCTACCGACGGTAGTGCAACACCTTCAAGACAGACCTTCCGTCTCCGCATCGATGACGAACTTCAATTCCAAAGGGGTGGATTCAACCTGATCGTGGGTCCCACTGGATCTGGTAAGACGTCGCTACTGATGGCATTATTGGGCGAGATGCATTACATTCCCCTTGGACCGGACTCGTGGGTTAACCTCCCAAGACAAGGCGGAGTGGCATACGCAACACAAGAGTCATGGGTGCAGAATGAAACTATCAAGGTTGCTTCACTGTTCTCTTGCGATAGAGTTTGAACATATCTCAACGAGTTTCAGGACAACATTGTGTTCGGTGCCCCGTTCAACGAGGAGCGATACAAGAAAGGTGTGTTATATATGTCCATAGGTCAGGTTTCAAATATAGTCTCATAATGCCACCAGTGATATATCAATGTGGTCTCAAACGTGATTTGAGCCTTCTCGAGGCTGGAGATGCTACTGAAGTGGGCGAAAAGGGACTGACTCTGAGGTAAACCATCTAGACTATCATTCATCGTGCTGGCCTCACTCATTGTTTCTATCAGTGGCGGACAGAAGGTGCGAGATTAAGATGCTCCTTAGGACCTGGGGCTGACTCATGTCTCTCAGGCTCGAATCACTCTTGCTCGCGCGGTTTATTCTTCAGCGGAGATCCTGTTATTAGACGATGTGAGCTTCAAGTTACTTGTTCTTAGTTCAACAACTCAAGTTTTGACTACAGGTTCTTGCAGCTCTGGTGAGGGAGACACTATATTCAATTTTTTGGATATATCTATATGACATTGACAGGATGTGCATACTTCCCGTTGGATTGTCAACAAGTGCTTCAAGGGAGATCTTATCAAGGATCGTACCGTCATCTTAGTCGTAAGTGACTCTGACCAATATTGACTTCCCTTCCTGACACACAATTGTCAGACCCACAACGTTGCAATAGCTAGTCCGCTTGCAGACTTTGTAGTGTCCATGGGCACGGATGGCCACGTAGCCAGTCAGGGTAGCATATCTGACGCTTTGGCGGTAGACTCTGAGCTTGCGGAAGAAGTGCAGCACGAAGAGGCAGCTCTAGAATTAGACGAGCACGAGGAAGATGCCGGAGGAGCACCAGGAGAGGTACAGGGAAAACTCATAGTTGCAGAAGAAGTTGAAGAGGGCCATGTGAGCAAATCCGCATGTAAGTCGGGACTCGACACCTTCTCTTCGAGTGTCGGTAGCTAAAGGCACCTCGAATTTTAGTCAGGTTGTTTCTCGATGCTATGGGAGGGAAATGGCCAGTATTCTTCTGGCTTCATTACCTCATTCCTGCAAGTCTAGCGGAAGCATTCGATGCAGTAGAGATATGGTGGCTTGGTTACTGGGCCTCACAGTATACTTTTCATCATCAGAGCGAAGTCTCTGTGGCCTTGTAAGCTTTACACTCTCATTGATTGTTCTTCCTGTGCTAATTCCGCCTCAGCTATCTCGGTATGTATGGCTTGATCGTTCTGGCTGTCATCTTTTTCTCTATCTGTGGTTTCGTGGTTTACACCTACGGCGCCATGCGGGCGTCACGCGTCATCCACTATAAGCTCGTAACGTCTCTACTTGGGAGTACCTTTAGGTTAGTCGTTGGGACACTCGATATTTATGATCGAAGACCTGACCGGCCGGCAGATGGCTTGATGTCACTCCAACATCGAGGGTCATTACACGTTGCACTCAGGACATTCAAGCAGGTGATCGATTTTCGTTCTCGCTCATCTTACCTTTGAATTGACTCTGTTCGATAGTTGACGGAGAAGTAGCCGACTTGTTGGAAGACCTCGGTAAGGACTAGTCAATAAGTACTATGCATTACACTAAGCTCACCATATCGGCAGTTGTGATGAGTTTGGTCATGGTTGGCCGGTTAGCTGCCGTAGTGCTCTTTTCGCCGGCTTTCATTCTTCCAGGCATCGCCATTGCAGGATTTGGGGGATGGATAGGTCAGATATACATGAGAGCCCAGCTTTCCGTCAAAAGAGAGAAGTCCAAGGCCAAAGCACCGGTCCTCGGCGTTGTGGGTAGCGCAATCGCTAGTCTGCGTATGTTCTTGAGTTCTACGGGGTCGATTCAGACATACTCATCATATCATTCACAGCTTCTATTCGTGCTTATGGCGCACAACATGCGTTCAAGGCAGAGACCTTAGTTCGCATTAATCGCTATTCACGGGCAGCGAGGGTATTCTATGACCTGAACCGGTGAGGTCTGCTTCTCTAACATAACTCATGGTATTTTCTGACTTGCACGCATAGATGGATAAGTGTTCGCATTGCCTCTCTATCCGGACTTTTCACTGGAGGATTGGCCTTCTATCTCATATACGGTAGCTCGACACCGAGTCCATCCGTCATCGGCTTCGTTCTGAGTATGGCAGGTGACTACCGTTCGGACTTTGCTTGGAATTTTCAAGTGGTACTGATTATACAATACCCCAGAGTCATTTAGTGACATGATTCTGTGGTGGGTTCGTGGGTACAACGATTTTGAAGGTGCGTTCTCTGGGAAAGTGCGTTGAGAATTTGACTGAGTTAGCTGAACTGCATACAGTCAGCGGCAACAGGTAAGATGTTATTTGTCTCATCAGTAGGGTGTCGACTGACCCACTTTTTGAAGCTTGGAACGCATTCACCAATATCTCAACATCGAGCAAGAGCCCGAGCCCAAGGATGGCGGCATCCCTCCTGCTTATTGGCCTGCTAGTGGCGAACTGCGTGTGGATAATCTTTCTGCTCGCTACTCGATGGCACGTGTCAGCGCAATTACTGGGGTGAAAGCACGCTGACAATGCGACATAGAACGGACCAAAGGTGCTTCAAGACGTGACATTCCATATCAAGTCGGGTGAACGGGTTGGCATAGGTAAGTGTCATCTCCAGCATACGGCATTCCTCCATATGCTGATTTCCTACAGTCGGCCGCACCGGCTCGGGAAAATCTACACTGACCTTAGCGTTACTTCGTTGCATCTATACAGAAGGTACTGTCTACTATGACGGTATCTCTACCGACAGCATCAATCTGGACGCCCTACGATCGAATATCACCATAATCCCGCAAGTGGTCAGTCTTCTGGCTTTTGTTCTTGCTAAGCACACCCTCTGACCTTACATGTCAGCCTGAGCTTCTCAGTGGAACCCTTCGTCAGAACTTGGACATGTTCGGACAGTACGACGATTCGATCCTCAACGACGCCTTACGCGCCGCCGGTCTCTTCTCGTTGCAGCGTTTGTCTGACGAGAATCGACTGACATTAGACTCCCAAGTCTCTAGTGGCGGTGGTAACCTATCGGTTGGTCAGCGGCAGATAATCGCTCTGGCACGAGCTATCGTACGTCAGAGCAAGCTCCTCGTCCTCGACGAAGCAACGTCGGCAATTGGTACGTTATGTATCATGCTCTTATATGCAAGATGCTGATAGCTTGTCAGACTATGAGACAGACGCCGTGATACAATCGTCGCTGCGTAACGAGCTGAAGAGCGACGTGACAGTGATTACAGTCGCACATCGTTTACAGACTATCATGGACTCTGACAAAATTGTGAGTAACGAGCACATTTGTTTAGATAACTTCTCAACTATAGGGCTCTTTAGATGGTCCTCGACACTGGTCGTTTGATCGAGTTCGACAGCCCCAAGAGTCTCCTGCAAAACGAGAAGAGCTTGCTACGCGCATTGGTAGATGAAAGCGCCGATAAGGAGGCCCTATACGCGATGGCGAACCTGAGTCAAGCCGGAGACTCGTAGGGTTATATCAATACGTTCAAAGTGTTTCCGAGTCTACCCTTGTTTCTGCTCATGTTTGTATTGTTCGGTAACGATCGTTATTACAATATCAGGTAAATTCAACGACTCGTTCAACTGGATACATATATGTTGCTCGGCTGGTGAGACTGACAAAATGGGTGCCGCTAACTTGAATGAGGCTGGGGCCAAAAAGTGGAGCGGGGCCTAATGAATTTTGACTACAACCACAGATAAGTGTATTTACTGTGCCTTATCTCTCATTGATTGATCCCAATCCAAATTGGCATTATCCAGAGTCAAGTTTTCCGACCACGACTCGTACTTGTCGAGAGTGTCAGTCAGGCTGGCAATCTGTGCCTTGACAGAGTTGACTACGTCTTTCCCAAGCGGAAGACGTAATGGCGGGTTGTCCAAGCCAGCTAACTCGTAAATTTTGACGATAGCCTTGTTGACGTCTCCGGGAAGCTTCAGGTTGGCGAGACGATCGCGAGTCGCCACGGTCGGGAGCGAAGCCTTGGTATATGCAGGATGCGGCGGGCAGCGTACTGAGTTGTCCTTGCCGTTGGTTTCGTAACCTCCCGGCTCGATGAGCGAGATCTAAATTAACGGGTAGAATCAGCATTGTCCGCTTTGTCGAACTAAGTTAATCTCACCTTGATATTCCAGTCTGGATCAAGCTCCATCGCCAGGGTTTCGGTCAAGCATTCTAGTGCTGTTATACGTAGTGAGCATCTTCCCTTTCATATATGCACCAGCCCCGAGAGCAGGCCACTCACCATACTTCGACGCCCCGTAGTAGCCGATTACCGCCATGGCCTTGATCCCAACGATTGAGCTGACGGTCAACAGTCTCCCGCCGATGGGTTTGTTGACCTCGCGGAAGAATTTGACTGCCTCACGGCTCACGTTGGCAGCACCCCAGAAATTAGTTTCGAACATCGCGCGCGCGACGCCTTCTGTCGTGCCCTCCACCTCCGCTATGACGCCGTATCCAGCGTTGTTGTATACAACATCGATTCTACCGAACGCGTCTTTCGCCTTCTGAAAGGCAGCGGATATCTCCTGTGGTTTGGTGACGTCCAGTTTCAGTACGAGGAGCCTCTCAGCGGGGTATTGAGCTTGGAGATCGGCAAGGACCTCGGGCCTGCGCAAAGTCGCGATGGCGATGTCTCCGCTCTTGAGGACGTACTCAGTGAGGGTTCTCCCGAAACCGGAGGAGGATCCAGTGACTATGAGAGAAAAGTGAGCAGCCTTCAGACGCTTGAGAAATAATCGACATACTCAACCAGACTCTGGGAGACATTACAGCGGTAAACACAAATTGTGCGGTATATGGGTAAAAATAATGGTCAGATATTGTCTTTCGCCTTGCTCTTATATACCTCGTCCATGTTGTTCTATGCACTTTCTGGCATGTTCAGCCGAATATGCGAGGCATGGGTCCTCTGGTGCCCACTTAGGCTCGACCGCAGGCTCGCGGATACACCGATCGTATACCGATTTCCGATCGGTAAAGGCCTGACTGGCTCACGAGGATTGGCGAACAGTCAGCACCATATATCCCACGTCGGCCAGGCTGCAGCATGGAACCTGCGTGCTCTAGTACTTGTATCGATTACGACAAACCGAAAATGAACTGATATTTAGCAGCGGCTTCGGGCGGGCTCTGTTATTTCGTATTAGGTGGGGCCTGCGAACACTTCAGCATGACAGCCTACAATTATTTGCATGCTCTATAAGATGCATAATCTAGTAACACAGCGATACGAGAGCTTCTAAACCAATGCGCGATTGTTGATACAGGTATGGGTATGGAGGAAATGAGACGGAGAGAAGGGAATGACAGATTGAATGAGAATAAGGATAAGGAGCGTGTGAATACTAACTGCGAGTGAAGGAATCAAATTCAAATAGGTCCGACTCTGTATCACTGGCAGAGGATAATTCATCGGAGAATTCGTAGGAGCCGACAGTTTCGATATCGAAGATATCGACAAAGGGTGTCTGTGGAGTGTCCGTGGCGGGATCGGTAGACTTCGCTAGAATTGCGGCGACTCGAGCTTCGAGATGTCTATTGGGAATCAGATGTGGCTGCCTTTCTTCTTGGAAGTAGCTGCTCAGTTCGTGCAGGTTTTGTACGAGGTCGCCCACGTCGTCCCCGACGATTTCTTCCTCCAGCAAAGGCAAGTCGTCTGGCTGGAAATCCAGCCTAGACGGGCGCCAAGGTGCTTTGCACAGGTCGAACACGGCCTGTACATTTGCGCGACACACGTCACGGCGTGCGCTGGACCGTGGGACACACCAGCCGGAATCTTGGGGTATACCAAACAGCTCAGCCACGGATTCAACCTCCTGCGCGCTTGTGACTAGGTGGTTGTGAAGACTCATGCGGATGACGTGTTTCGCGGCGGGCCCGCCAGATATCTGGAGAGGTTCGTCGAGGACGTCTAGTGCTTCGCTTGCTAGGTCCGTTTCTAATAGCCGCAACAGCGGCATGAGCACTTCGGATCCCAGCACATCGACAGAGTTCTTCGTCTCCCGCTGTTGAAACAAGACTTTCAAGATATGCAAGGTATGGACACGGAGCCACTTGTCGTTGTTCAAGACCAATCCCACGAGTAGCGTCACGACTTCCGCCCAGTGATCTTTGCCGTAGTGTTCGCGCAAGCTGGCGACGGACTGCCTCAAGAAATCCTCTTTCGTCCGGAAACGCGCCTTAGCGAATGAAGTCATAATGCGCGTGATGCTTGGGCGCTCTTCCAGATCGGCGAGATGGCCAATATTGAGAGCAAATTCCGCAAGGCTTTCGTCGTTACTTTCGACAGTCATTGCGTGGAGGCACCAAGGGAGCGATAAAGTGTACAGATCACGGACACGGCCACCAGAATCGTCGATTACGCTTGAATCGGCAACCTTGGCGAGATGTTGTAGGATCTTGAATGTAGCTGGCGAAGTCTTCGAGGAACGGAGACCTGTGAGGAGAGCAGCTTGAACAGAGGGGTTGCCTCTCCAATCGGAAGGCTTGTGAGAGATGAGCAATTCTGCTGTGTGAGGGTCGTCTAGGTCCAACCGTATCAGGAGCGCCTCGAGACAGTCGAGCACACGTCGAAACTCGGCTTCGACCGTGGTCGACAAGCAGGCCACCGTACACCAGAACATTTGAGGAAGGAGTGACAGGTCTAACTCCCCGGAAGACGCCATCGTGGTCATTGTGGTAATGAGTTCTACCGCAAAATCCTGCAAGCTCTGTTGTTCCCCTGAGATGGACTCTGATAATCGCCCAATGAGATTAGCTATCTCCCCTTGGCCGAATTTGGGCTCGATCGCTCTGAATAACTGCAAAGATCTGAAGGCTATGGGGCGAATGGCGCACGCTGTAGACCATTTCAGTGAGAGAGAGCCTAGCTTGGTCGTCAACGACGGGCTCAATGGCTCCAGTAGACTGATGATACGAGAGCAAAATACTCTCATTTTCAGCTCGACTTCAGCGCCTGAATCCTCCTCCTTCCATAGGTGAGTTTTGCAATCCCGTTCCACGTCCAGCAAGGCTTCTTTGAGAGTGGCACGGGTGGGGTACAACGAGCGATCTGGTAGCTTGTCATACCCTGACATGCAGGATCGCAAGAGCTGGAACAGCATATGGCGGCAGCGTTGCTGAACAAAGGGCGAACGATGGTCTAGATGGGTGAACAGGGCATGTAGAAGGACGTGTAGCTGTTCGTCCAGGTCACGGAAGTCCTCGAGAGCGTATTGCAAAGCACATTCAGAAAGGAAAAGTAGGGAGAATTGTGCTGCGCCCAAAGATAACCTAGGCTCTTGGGAGAAGAGTACGTCCAGATCGGACCACAGTTCGACTTCTTCGGCGTCAGGCATCGCGAGCTTGTGCTCTAGGGTTGGAAGCATTCGAGCGGGCTCAATGATGCTGCAGAGTTCTTGGAAGAGTTGCTTTCCGATCTCGCTCTGCGATAGACATGCGACGACTTTAGCTGCGCACCCGATGAACGTAGCACTGCCGACTTTGTGGGACTGCTCCAAGAGGAACCTGATCACGGCATGTCCGTTCGATTGATATGGCGCGTCAACTAGTTTGGTCCAGAGAACGAAGATCTGCTCTGCATGGGTCTCGGCATAACGCGTGGTTAAGGCCATGAGATGATAGATGGCTGACCGCCCTTCTCTTGTGAGTCCGGATCGATCGTTGGACATTAAATCGATGCTTGGTACCCAGTGTTCAAGACTTTGCAGCAACACCAATAGCCCACCTGACACACTGTTGGGATTCCCGTGCCCGGCGTCTGGGTTGCTGTCAAAAACACGGGGTATCCAGTCTGCGAATTGAGCTAGCACTTCGATAGCATAGTCCGGATGTTCCCCAGCCAAAGTCGCCGAGATTACGCGGTGCGCATGGAGGTACACGCTAGGCGCGGAACTTCCAACCGCAGCCTCGTGTTCACCAATTGGTATGATACCAGAAGACTGCTCGTGAATGGTTTCGAGCATATTAAAGGCTTGACGGCGTATTTCGAGGACGGGGTGCCACAGATTGGAGAGTCCGAGGCAGACGACCTGGCTAAATCTGAAGCCATGCTCCGTTGTGCATACAATATCTGCCACTACTTCGAAGAAGCGAGCATTGCTGGTTTCCAGCCCTCGGGTAGTGACAAATGCTCGCCTCAAAACGTGGTCAGAGAAGAGGTTGTCGTATGGAACATGAAGCAGAAGGGAACGAAGAGCTTTCCTGTATTCTCATGAGCAATGAAGCGACGTAGTGTTGATCTAGCAACCTACTTTCCGCAGTCTTGTACGCGTTCGTTGAAATTGGCCATGATCGCGAGGAGCCTATCAAGTATCTGGGAGGCTTCGAGAGGCCGTACCTGATCAGGAGAGGGCCTATCTGAGGGTGAACCAGACGCGGAAATTTCTGGAGGAAAATATGCCTTTGCCTGTGAAGCCAATCAAGTTAGGCAGTACGCTGATAACGAAAAACTTATTACTGACAATTAAAGACGACATTGATCCAACTGCAGCATTCGACAGCTCCCTGGTTTCCGTCTGGAAACGTTGGATCAGCTCCGCTTGTGCGGCACGATCCTGATAAGAATTGGCTGCTGCTGTTTGCATGTCAATTAATCGTTTAGTGACGCTCTCGGGTTGTTTCCCGACTTGGCACCACTCCTCACACAAGCGATAGAGAGCGAGGTGCATGCCAGAGGGAATAAATCGGTCCGAGTCGTTGAGAGAAGCCAGTCCTCCAAAGAAACGTTCCACTGTCCCACAGAAGTAGCGACGTAGTCGTTGCAGGGTGAATTGGTTCCGGTTTTCTGGAGAGCAGAGAAATGCCTGCATATTCCTGATATATTTCAGGACGTGCGCTAACGCTGTTTGTTTCGCCGATGAACGCTGCGAGCGTAGATAGTGTGCAGTGTAGTAGTAGATACGGGCTACAGCAGTGTGAAATCGTTCCTGCCTGCGAGCGCGGCCTATCAGTGGGACGGTGGCAGCCTTGCCACGTGGATCATCATAGAGCTGGCGGGAAGACAGAATGCTGAGGTCTTCAAGGAGGTAGGAGTATCCGTATGGCGGTAACGAGCTGATGCAGAAGACCGCCGCATCACGAAAAGCGCTATAGTCGGAGTCCATGAATGGGCTGAAATACTTGAACATATCCCTAGTCGTCTCCATCTGCTCCCTTTCTACGTTGATCTCTGAGCGCGCACGGGAGTGATCCCGAGCTGACGAGTTCATTGTAGGTCGTGTCTCGGAAACATGTGCCGTGGCACACAGAAGCATTCCCCAATGTTGCCACTGCTGCACCGAGGAGCTATGTTCCGCTACCAGCTTTGAGCCATCCTTCTCTCCGATTGACAGCCCTCGAGTAGGCACTCCAGGGTGAGTTCTGGTGCCGATTGCCGATAATTGAAGCACAAATGGATGGTACCTGCGTAGTGCCGCTACCAACTTTTCGCGGAAGTCAGACACAACAGGTGATGACTTCTCCATAAACGCTTGTAGGAAGGCTGCTAGAATATGTCTCCAAATTTCCCTGTCTGCAGCCTTGTCACTCTCAATCAGACGGAGAGTAGCATCCGGCCGATCAGAGCTTCTCCACTGGTCTAAGCGGTTCAATTCGTCTTCGTTGAGGCTGTCCGCGGATATATCCAGGTCCGCACGAGTTGACATGCTATTCAGTAGAAAGTCGGTTATCCGCACGGTGCTGCCTGACTGCTCTTCGGCCGGGGAGGATGGTTCGTGACGAAGATGAGTTAACAACACACCTAACAGACGGACTATCTTGACGGCAGTCCCGTGGACTGTCCGCCTCATATGACAGAGGAGGAATAACACGCCTGCTTCGAGACTGTCCAGAATGGATGTTATCGTCTCCTCCTCTTCTTCTGTCAAGGTCTCTCTCGGACGCTGGGTGATACTTAGCGTCCATTTCTCGACCACCCCGTGCCAGAGATGAAGCAAGCCATGAGACTCAGCAACAAGACGTAGGCCGGCGCCCTCGCCAAGTATGCACTGAGGGTCAAATAGATGGAAGTGGAACCGTGAGAGGAGAATGCAGGAATGCGTAAAGTCGGGAGTGAATCTGAGGAGGGCTGCTGATGCGACCTCGGTGATGCCAGGTTCCACATGCAGAACGCCTCGAATCAGCATGTCGAATACGCTGTCCAGCTTCATAGATGGATGAAGACAGCGGGGCCAGCTTTGATAGCACATCTGTAAGACGCTGATGGGTGCAAACAAGTGGGTAGGATATGCTATGACCCCCTCAGGATGGTGGCGTGTGAGATAGTTATGGGCTTCTTCGTAAGAAGGTAGACGCAATACGGACCATTGGTCATCCAATATAGACATTCGCCCAACGGTCTGGTAGCATGCTGTCGCGATGGCCTTGATGCAGGTATTGCAGCGCTCCATGAAATCGATCCATCCTGCCTTTCCTTGGAAGATGGGAGAGGTGGCCGGCAAGAACTCAGACGAAGATGGATAGTCGTCCCACGTTGGTACAACGGTGAAGTCTGCAGAGGAAGGCCAAACAGGACCTTGTTCCTCCCGTTCGAGAAGCCGCACGGAGAGCAGGATTGCCTGAACTGCTATAGACATCCTGTCCGGTGCAAGGTGACCGATGACGTTGCTCGCCTGACCGTTGATACTGCGTTCTTGCAGAAGTTCCAAGCAAAACTCGCTCCCAAAGTCAAAGTGACGGGAGAGAATATAGTGCACAATGTATGCGAAGATTTCGATCCTGTCCTCTTGCGGAAACACAGTAAGACGGTTGGCGGGGAAGAAATGCTTCATCAAAGCTTCTATCTTTGTCGCCACGGTTGACGCAGATTCCTGGCATCGGTAAAGGTATGTCCAAACCAGGCGAAGAACACCGTTCAACACAATTATGCGAAACGGTTTGTCCTGCCACCGATATAATCTGAGCCTAACGGCCTGGAAAGAATCTGAAGTGAAGAGCGCACCTTCAACTTACTGATGCCACTTTCGACAAGGGACATCCAGTTGCGCATGAAGTATTCCCGTGGAGCGACGCACAAACTCACGACAGCCAATGGGAATGCGACTTGCCAGTATCTTGGCTTGTTGGACATATCCCGTGCTTTAGAGTAGATGAGTTCGATTGCCTTGGCCCACTGAGGATGGTTGACTTCAGCCTGAGCTGTCTGATCAAACCCGCGACACAGGCAATTAGATCCAATGCTATTACAGCGTAGTTCGGCAAATGGAGGAGTGACACACCTTGCCTATATCATATAACAAATGAGCGAGAGTCTCTGCAAAGACCGTCTTCAGGCGGAATCCGTGTGCGTTTTCGAACGACTTGGACAATGAATCGAGGAACTCGGCGCCTTCCTCGAAACTTTCAGGTGGCCACACCTATGAAGCAATCCGTGTAATCACGCGTCTGGTTGATCGTCGGAATAAGGAGCATACATACCCTGATTTGCACATGCCTAAGGCCTTTGACGAGATGCTCGTACTTGTAGTCCGCATCTTTGGGCACCTGGCCTGCGGCTACTGGACCAAGCTCTACCAAATATCGATCCGTCACACTTTCAAATCTTATTGGCGCCAATTCAAATTAGTGAAGTTGTAACATATTGGATGCAGCACATGGAGATATGGTATGCTCACCTTATATTTGCCAGATTTCCGAGAAGAACGGCATAGAGTTCCGCGTTCACTCGGTGGTTGGCTGAGGACGTGAGGAGCTTCAGGTCTGGTTTGCGAAACTGTTCGAAGATGAGCTCCTCTAGATCGTTGCCTTCAGCATCGCTCAAGGAATCTTTGGAAAGCGCCTGTGTGATCGCAACAAGGGCTCTGCACATGATGTATATGCTGGCGAGCGACCTGCGCTCAGTATACACAACTTCAGTATCGTACGCATGAGCGGTGCGTGCTTTTGCCCAACCAGGGTAAAGGGGGTGGAAGTCGCCAGCCCCATCGTGGTCAGTCTGACTCTTGCGCCAGCGCATTACGGAGTCCACCACAGGTTTCCCGTGTTTCTGTGCTATCTTCCCGAGAGAACGCAGTAAATCATCAAAAGTGTCGTCTACACTTGGGCCCATGTAAGTTGGAAGATAAGGATCACGATCCTGTTTACATGTGAATGAATACTCCATATAGACATGCATCGAAGCGTTTAAGCACACTCACCATCGGCTGTGAGACAAACTCTTCTATGAGAGCTTCGGCAGAGGCAGCGAAGCGGATGAATATGGCATGTAACGCGAAATCGGACGGTGTTCGCGCTTCCACTACGATGTTGTCATCGTCTTGCTCCTCGTCTTCTGCTGCATATCCAGCGAACCCTGATGGCACAGGGGGGACAGGGGGCGGAGAGAGTGACGGAACGAAAACTGCAGCGTGTCCAAGATCGCTCCCCGGGTCAGAGCTATGAAAAATAGAGCCGGAGTGTGAATGCTGGGATTTGGCGTAGGCATGCCCTCTTGAGCGAGATTGTCCACGTATTCTGGAATCACCCGAGGCCGGTGTTGATGGTCGAAACTGTGTAGGACTGGCGTGTATTGACGGACGTCCGTGTACATGCTGGGCAAGAGATGATGTTGAACGATTGAAAGGGTTCTTGAGTACAGGATAAGCTTGGTGATCAAAAGTGGGAAGTGGTGGGGCCGGATCACTGGACTTCGTACTCTTGAACGCATTCCGGAGAGAAGCAAAGGACCCTTTCTTGGAGAACGGTGAACTGGTGCTGTTTGTTGTGGCTAAGGAAGAATGAGAGGAATGAACGAAAGGTGCTTTGAACTTGCGCGCAGCGATTTGTATTGAGTGCGAAGAGTCATCCGAAGTAACAGAGTCTCCACGAGAATGAAAGTAACTTCTGTCACCACGGTCGGCTACCGGAGTTGACACGACTGGTGAAGTCTGGCCAGAAGTTGTAGAGCCCCAAAAGCCTCCGCCTGAGCGACCAAAGACAGGTGTCGGGGCGAAGTTACTGTCATCGTCGAAATCTAGGGATGGTCAATGATGTCAAGTGCTCGACCTGGCGGACTTGACGTACCAGGGATTGTAATTTGAACTCCATCGGAACTCATCTCTCAAAGTATACACCGCCACCGCCAAGTAGTCGTACGCCGCGCAGAAAGAAAGTACAAGAGAGCTGAAAGACGAAAGAGAGGAGGCGAAAGAAATTGCCTTCAAACTATTGGAAGGAAACCATGTAAAGACAAGCGCCATGGCGATTTGCTCTCAGCGTAACCCCTAGTTTCGGGTAATCTGCTTAGGACCGCGGAGGCCACGGCGCATAGTGCAACCAACGAGCTCATTGCCATTCTTTGAACCTCAACAACGCTCGAATACACGGTAGAGATCCGGTAGATGTGCTACCTGTATGACGTCCCTATCCACTAGAGATTTAGGTGCTTCCATATACCTCGCCATTGCGGGGAAGATAATGTGCTGAATCTGCCACTTCACTGCTCTTTCTTTCGCGTCTGTATCCGCACAAGCATCTTGACCATCGTTATGACCTGCTGTCTCGTTGAGGAGAGGCTCTGGAACATAAAAGTACGCGAGCTCGCGAAGGAAGCTTTTGAAACACTCGACTTCTGAGGTCCAGTTCACCTATATGTGAAGATAATCAGGCCCAGTTTTGCGGTGGTGCACGAGAAAGAATGACATACCTGAGGACCCAGGCGCATCAAAAAGAGTGGAAGTTTGTCGAGATTTGGCGTATATCCCTTCAATAGTAGGGGAAGAGTCTCCACCATACCATCATCCGTGATAGCCATCGAAAAGTATTCTCGTAACATCGGGCGTTGATGCATTACCCTATCAACTATCAACTGATGAACATAATCAGTCCACTGCTGTGCCACGATAGACGAACACGATGCCCACTTTCACGATCTGAACTTTGTCGAGACTGCTGTTATCCGCTCCTTCTTCGGCATCCACAGCCAATTTCACCAGCGAGCGCAGTGGAGGAGCTGGGTCCAACTTTATACGATGGTAATCACCGAATTGGCGCAAGCCCAATTGATAAAAGAACTCCTCGCTAATAGAATCGAATAAAAAAACACGTGTGGTCAATAATAGATCAGAAGCAACACATTCAGCCAATCTGGACGTACGCCAAAGCACCATGGTTAACGAGATAGAGCTTCTTTGCATGCTGCACCAAGGACAAACAACGAACTAAATCTACTATACCGACGAATGTGTGATTTTGAATGACGTCTGTGAGCTCTGTATACAGAATGTGAAAGTGAGCGTAGCGCATATATTCAATCGAAAGAATCACTGACCTTGATGTTTGCCAGCTGCCATCTCTTCGCGTAGCCTTGCCACGGAGCCTAAGAAGACGGCAGACTCCGGTATGTCGGGAGGTTTGATTGCACTTTGTACGGTGCCGTCGTCTTGCACTTGTGAAGGATTGGTGACAGGAAACATGGAGTCAAGTGTACGATCTCGCTGTGATGTGCGTACTTTGTGCTGTGAGAGTGTCTTTTTGAGCCCTGGAGTAGCTGTAGAGTTCTTCAGTATCTAGAGATATCATGACTAGTTTGGTATACCTGATGGAGAGCTCTCTTCGCTCTCGACGTCCTCCGCGGGTTCCTCTCGCTGTTTTCCTTTGTCACGGGATTTAGTCTGGGATGGAGCAACCCCACCGGTCAAGAGAGTCTGGGCAGTCGTTTCGGACAAGTTCAATATGACGATATACAACAAAGCTCACCTGATACTCAAATGCTCTCGAATCGTTTTCTCCGACTAGCGATTGATGGATTGCATCAGAGATGCGCTCTATAATATCCTCCTCGTTCAAGAAATGTACTTCTTGCTTCGTTGGATGAACATTGACGTCGATAGAGCGTGGGTCGATTTGGAGGCTGTACCAAACTAGTTTGCTCAGACATTCGTGATTGGCTAGACCACTAGACTGACCTTAGGTATACAAAAGGGGAGGTTCCTTTGGGTAATATACCCGCATACACCGATTCCAGTGCTTTTTTGATGCGCGGAGAGTCGACAAGGCGATCTGCAACGAAGCAAATCAATTCCAGTCGATCTACAATGCTATGATATCACTCACGATTTATAAACAGCAACAACACCATCTTCTTCGCCTGATAGTTGGGGCTCGTGAAATGGATACTCGAAGACCATGTTTCTGGATCATCATTATCTTCACCAGCGCCCGCATGTCGTGGAGAGTTTGACGAGACCTCTATGTGAACGAGGTCCTTTGCGATGGACTGCCCGTAGAGCATGCGAATAGCTTGCTTCACAGATGAACCAGAGGACGTGCTCAACTCAGGAGAGGGAGAACCAGACTGTGCAGAGGAGACGTTCTGTAACCACAGATAGAATATCGCCGAAACAAATCACGCACCTTTTTGCACGTGAATGCAACATGCGAATTGTGCACCGCATATTTAGTGACAACATCCAAGATGCGGGAATACTCCTCGGATGAGCTACGTAGCGCGGAGAGACGCGCCGGAGTATTATAGAAGAGGTTTTCCACCTGTATAAACTGTGTTAGGACCAAGGACAAGGACGTGGCAGAACACCTACCGTGATAGTTGTGCCGTCATTCCCTGCACATGGCTTCGGTTCAGCAGGAGACGCATCCTTTGACACTAACTTCCCGTCTTCGTAAGTGGCCCTTGCAATCACGGGCTTCAGAGCAGAGTAAACGCGAAGATCAGTCACACTCACTTCCACGCGCAAGAGTCAGCTTTCGTCTTCGTGATGACTGAGAGATGCGACACGTATGAGATTGAAGCCAAGGCTTCGCCGCGGAAACCGTAGGTTTGAAGCCGCTCCAGATCCTGGAACGTTGATATCTTTGACGTTGTGAACCGCTCTGCTAAGATGGACAGGTCGTCTTTCTGAAAGGTATGTGAATGTTGTATCACAGCATATAATAAGGTAATACCTACGCGTATACCGCTGCCATTATCTTGTATTTGGAGTAGCTTCAATCCTCCATCCTTAACTGTGATACGAATGGATGTAGAACCGGCATCAAGACTATTCTCGAGCAGTTCTTTGAGGGCAGACGATGGCCTGTGTATAATCTACAGTATGTTAACATATCGAGGTCTCAATAAAGGCTTCGTAATCGCGCACCTCCCCAGCAGCGATACGGTTTATCACCGCCTCTTGCAACCTACGAATAGGTTGCGGTCCTGGGACCGCGGACATCTCCTCTGCGAAACAGGAACGCGTTTCTGGTATTGTAAACTTCCAGTGGTAATAGTACGAGTGTCATGCACTGACAGAGCTGAGCCTGTCGATAAATGTACACGATATGGTTCTTCCTGGACCATAATGTTTGTTTCCAGGTCGTCATAAAGCAGCGCTTGCAATAAGGCGCTGCTAAATATTCAGGCGGCGCTTCGGTATGCAAATCATCTCGGTTGGGTAGCGAGAGTACTTCGGGGACTGGGAGCGATGTGTCTAGCTACTTGGTCTCCAGTCCAACGTGCATACCAGAACCTGCACCTAACAATCTCAGGTCGAAGCGGGATAGCCCTAAATTATTATATTCCTTCCTTGTACCGGTATTCTTACGAACTAAAGCACAGCTGGGACTATGTAGAGGTCCGACGCTGCCAGTAGGTTATATCTATACAGTAGACACGAAAGCAGGATAGTATGAGTTCGTTTGGATCTGGAGTAAGCAAGCAAAATAGCCAAGATATATAGGGTCATATTCCAATATAGTGATGGATGATATGTGGTGGTACATTGCTGTTGAGTAGTGAGCGTGTGCGCTTGCTTTCATGGCCGGACGGTCCGAATTGACCAGGTGCCAGGCATTCCTCGACGCCGCCTGGTTTGGGGGAGGTCGAACCCCGGTACGTCGCCCCAAGAGAAACCACTTCCATCTTCGATGGACGTTCTCCGATTGGTATTCCGCAACTTGCTTCCTCTTCTCGTCGAACCACCTTCGTCGTCGTCAATCATCCATGGCTCTTTCTGATGAATGGCGTTTTCCCGGAGAGCCCGCGCGCTCTCGCTGCGGTGTAGGGTGCGCCTAAGACTACGAATGGAATGTTGGCGTTTCGGATCGACAAGAATACGCGTAAGGTCTAGCTCTCCTTCATCGTCATCGCTATCTGTCTCCTCTATTTCATCGTATTGAGAGGTTGATATTCTTCGGCCATCCATCCACTGCGTAGCCCAAATGTCGTTCTCCACTCGCGTGCTCGCTAACGAAGGTAGGTTATTTGTGGACTTCCCGGAATTCTTGCCTTTTGACGAACGCGTATCCTTTTGCTTGCCCTTGTCCGTCGGCAAGGCACGCCTATCGCCCGAAAGTGATGACGACCGCGAGGCAGGTGCAGATCGACAGACCACCCTGACTGTGCTTAGCGCGCCTGGAGCTGCTTTAGGCTGGAGGTACCCGGTCAAAGGCCGTAACCGTTTTGCGCGAGCCGACGAGGAGTGCCTCCCCTCTTTATTGCCACCGGGAGAATTGTGGGAAGTCCGATTCGATACCCTCTTCGAGGAAGGGCCACCGATATGTACTCCAGACGTCGACGAGCCAACGACGGCTTTGGTGACCGAATCTAACCAATTTGATGGCATAGGAGGCATCTGGTGACTACGAGACGCAGGAAGACGTCTGGCAATGGCATCCGAGCTTCCGCTCTTCTTGATCATGTTTGGTGTGGACGCCATGTGCCTAAGATATCCTTGCGCGGCGGAACGTTGAGCGTAGGCCCGAAGGCTGTCTGTGGCGGATGAGCGCGGGCGCAGACTACGCCCATGCATCACTTGATGGCTTGGTATACGACTCGATGGAAGAGGTGAGGGGGAAGTCGACCTTTCGCGAGGCTGTACGGTATCTTCGGGTGGCAAGCTATTGCTAGTACTGCTGCCTGGGATCCATCCAGATATAAATTCGACCACTGCATCCATGCCACTACGAACACCACTGCGGCCCCTTCCTTCCTCCGTGGACGATTCCGTCCTGTCAACCTCCGGAGAATATATCTTCGTCTCCTTATAACCAGCTTCTTTCAACAGATCCTCCAGCCGCTCATAAGTGCGCGAAGTTCCTCTTCTGTGCAAAGGCACGCGCGCTGGTTGTCCGCGAGACGGTGTGAGATATCGTGACGGGATACGGCCTCGAGGCGGAGTCGATGGCGAGGGCTCATTTGTACCTGACCCCGCTGTGGAATTCATCCTAAGATATAGAGTCCCTGGTTGCGCCTTGGAGACGTGAGGTTAGTTATTTTCCGTCACAAGACCATGATAACTTACTTTCTGCAATGGACACTGATGCTCTTGAATATTATTTACGAGCAGCTAGCCATGTGTGTCGATAGCGAGAACGCAGGGTCGAAGGCTGTGGCTGCGGTCGAGGGAGTGTGTGATGATATCGTCAAGTGTTGGGGAGCATCCAAGGTAGGCCAATTGAGTTGATGGGAACAACGGATCAAGGGATCAAGTAAAGGATCAACGCAACAAACGATTTGTATCCATCTTGGCCTTTGTTGAAAGGGGCATTAAAAAAAAAAACTTACCCTCTTTGTTTGGCATAGTAAATGCGCGTAAGTAACGGTAAACAACACATTTAAACTCCGATTTTCTACACGCGGTCACATGACCTGTCGCGGTAATTTTCCAGGCCGCGATTTCCCACGGCCCCCGTGTTTCCTGAACCTCAACTCCAACCTCCGCAAACGGATACGCGCCCGCCGTCGACGTCGGCAGCGACGACGACTTCATCAACGACGACCTCACGACTTACAACGCAAGCCTCAAGTATAGACACAACACAATGGCCAGACACTCTTTAAATTATCCCTCGGTGCCCGCATCCGCACCAACGTCTCCTACTTTAATGAGAGGGAAGTCGAACCCACCGGCGACACCCCAGCGTGTCGCTCATCGTAGCCAGCACCGTCAACTCGCTAGTTCTCCGTATACCCCTGCGACAGCGCACTCCACGCCTTATACACCCTTGAGCCTCCGATCCTTCTCTACTTCGACTGGCTCGTCATTGGCGACCCCCAACTCAGCAGCAAGCAACCGGCGTCTGAGCTTTTCTGTTTCACCTGAGAACAGTTATCGTACGAAGACCAAGAAAAGCGTAGCCGATACCACACATAACTGGCGTACTCGCGCCAACGAGAACGGCATCAGAGTGTCCGCTGGAGAGGAGTCACAGTTTGCTGACGATGAAGGTCAGTATCGAGCTGTACACATAACGAGCGCTCTCTGACGATCAAAGCGCGCGCAGCGGATGACTGCTCTGAGCTCGATGCTTCAGGCTTTTTCACTGTTGACAAGTGTATGATTTACATTTCTCGTTGCCCCGGATATATCATTAAGTTGTGGTCTTTTAAGCACTTCTCCCTGCACCCTTTCTTTCTGGTCAACGTCGTCCCCGTGCGTTCACCCACTCGCAGCAACAGGCATTCTCGCCCCTGCAAACAATCACCAATCCCTCGCAGCTGTCTACTCCTGCACGCGCTCCACGCTTTTCATCGTTTACGTTGTCTCCCGAGATCTTGAACACGCCGCCTCCGAACCCCATTCTTCTCAATAACTTTCGACTCCGAGGTTCAGTCACGGATCCCGCCCAGACGCGTCGCAGACCTCCATTCGGGCAGGTAAGCTCTACAGTTGCATTCTCTCATCGAGACGTTGACAGTTCACTCAGACTACCGACCTTTGCGACATCGACGAGGATGAGTTCATTCCGTATCCATCGACGTTTTCGGCTCCACCACCGACTCACATTCATTCACAAACCCTTCCCCTCACTTTGAACGATCCTTTCGATATATCAACTCTATCAGAGGACCTATACTATGACGCTCATTCGGTTTCCATGTTTATGGACGACGACGTTCGTCAGCCTGTTGCGCATACCACTCATTCGTGTTCTGTTTGTGGGGCTACCAACGGGTCGCTTGCGGTTCTAGATCCTTGCACGCACCCTCTTTGCTCGGCCTGTCTCACCAGTGCACTCAACATCGTCGGCGAGAAGGACATGGAGTGTGCAGTTTGCAAAGCCAAAGTTAACGACTTCAAGATCTACAAGCCTGATGAGTTGACACAGGTACCTCAGCAACAGCCGGAGCCGAAAACGCAGACACAGAGCATATATGACGCATATAGGCAGTCCTTCGGCGCCGTACCGAGTACACCGGATGACTGTTTCCAAGACTTCGTTGATCGTGCCCAGGGCGCATCCACTCCCGTCCAGTCGACACTATCATCGCACAAGGATGACGAGCGAACAGTCCTTCGGATTGACAATGTTCCTTGGGTACGTAGGATCTCAGTATTCTTCAGCCTATCTAACCAAGACCGTAGGACATCACTCCACCTGCCATCGCGATGTGGTTGAAACATGGTGTGGAACGTGTCCACGTCCTCCTCGATAAGAAAGGCAAGACACTTAGCCATGCGTTTGCTGAGATGGCGAATGCCGAAGCTGCTAAAGCTGCTCTGCGATTCACACAAAACTCCGTTCTTGGCAAAGGAAAGCGTGCTCGTGGGGTCACCGTGACCAAGAGCAACCAAGAAGAGCTCATGCGTGCTGTAAGCCGTAGTGTTTCTTTGTCTGTATAGAGAGACTAAGCACACCGTGTGTCATGTCACGTAGCTGTTTCCCTCCTGGCAGGGTAACTTTGATGGCTCCCGACCCTCGCTCCTCGGCTTGGACAACGAGCATATCATAGTTGCCTTACAGCACGGCCTCATCTCTGAATCGGAACTCAAGTCTTTGTTGCATCTTATTCGCTCTCCTGATGTAAGTGATCAGCTGAATTATATGCTGCTGTCGTGTATTCATCATCGTGTCATTCAGAGCCATTTCCTCAAGGTTCCCTCGCTTCCATTCCATACTCTAATCAGTATCTTGTCGAAGTTCCCTGCCGATGACGATAGCAGAGTATTTTGGTCTTGCTCCGTGAGAGACCTGTTGTACGGTGAGTAGGATATATTCTACTGCATTTCTGTCGCAGGCATTGATTGCGTTTATTTGATCCTTTTCGTAGACGTTACTTACGGTATGTGCTGCCCATGTTATCCAAGAACCGCGTCTCAAACGGTGATTTGTAGCTGCCGTCCAATCCTTAATGGCTCGTATTGAGGATAATCCCTTCTCGGAATGGACAAGCCTGTTGACTCAACTTGTCCGAGCTTCTATGGACTGCCACGGTAAGTAAAGGTTCGTCGCTTCAGACTAATCACTAACAGTTTTTCACAGCCTTCACTGCCGAGCAGATGAGCCGACTCTCTGACATCTTGGAAGCTGCGCTTCCTCACTCCACCTCCTCACCTGCCTGCAGTCGCACTGTAACTCATACCCCGGACCCAGCTCAACCTAGCCAGAGGAATGCCGAGAATAGCCCTTACGGAGACCTTGCCAAAGAATTTGGCATCGAAGCGCACTTGGTCGAGGCACTTGCGCAACGTCTCTCCAGATTGTCCTAATATCGTCATCCTCCACAAGCGATCCCATCGTTCACGCAATCGAAGTCACTCTGCAATATGTTTTCAGCACGTCGAACTACGACTTTTCCAAGCGCATCATCATCCCCACAAGCCCCATGTCTCTTGTTCGACCCTCATACCCTCTGTTCGCTACTCGCGTATACAGATCGCAATATTGCCATAGAATTCAATGTCGTTATGTTTTGAGCTCTGGAGCTTTCTCAAGTTACATCATTCGCACCACGCAACCTTTCAAAATGTATTCTCTCGTCCGTTGTATTTCTTTATGTTTGTTGGAATTTCGCGTACACCGAGGCTGGGGCCTTCTGTATTTATAAATCGTGCATAATTCACTCAAGCGAACAAAGTTTTCGCGATAAGGACTGGTACAAGAATATGGACCGATACATTGAAGGGACACATAGATGAAGAAAAGTAAGAGAGCATATATCTTCTACTGAGCCGTCGTGGTGTTGACACCTCTAAACGCACTGATCAATCCTACGCCGCGGGGTTGTATAACAGCGTGAGCCTGTTAGGTCCTCCGCAGTTCTCGTTCGCTGAAAATGTTGCTGGATCAGCGATGCTAGGACGGAAGGTCAGCCGAAGAGGCTTACCATTGCCGCTGCAAGCCATATTGCACTCATACCAAGGATGCATAGTGTTCACAGCACCATTGCTGAATGTATCACCCTGTCCGTATACACCATGCATTAGAGCACATCAATGAAACTAGAAATCAGACTGACGCAGTAGCACTCCCTGGCGTATTCAACACCAGCAAACACATAGCCTCGGCTAGCGCAGAAGTTGGCGCACAGTGGCTTTGTCATGGAGTCGCTGGTGGTTGAAGCAGAGCTCAGTGCGCGACCGGTCGTTCCTTCGGCTATGCAGCCCTGCTCGGTCCATCCAGAAGGCAAGGGAGACTTGGGGCTGATGAAGTTGGGTGTGGGCGGTACCGGGTCGCAGGAAGGTTTGGGTCCCGTACCGACCCAAAGGGGGTTGCAGCCTGGAAGAACAGTAAGAGGAACAGAGGCGCTTCCAATGCTTTCGTTCACGATAGGCATTTCAGGTCTGCATGCAGAAGCTGCTTCCTGATTGACAACCGCGTTCAGGGGAGGACAAGCTAGATCACAGGGTCATGTCGGTGTGGCGTCTCTCGGCAGCAGGGATATAGGCTTACCAGTCACGTCACCGTTGGCGTTAGGACAATTATCAAGGGCGTTCTGAAGGAGAGATTTATCCGTCCAACCATCCTGAATAGGCGTTTGATACCCTTCCTGCGTTTCGGAATATGAATTGATACTCACCTGGAAATCTCCGTGTAAACCTAAACCAGTATTGTCGCCGAAGGAGTAGACCCACGAGCCGGGAACGTAAGGGAATTGATCCACGCTAACGAACATCTCATAGAAGAGACTGACGATATGGACTGGATGGCTTGACGGACAGTCGCCAGTGTTATATGCCTGGATAGGATAAGCCATATGGGACTGGTGATCTGCGCTGTCCAGATTCACGCCATCCCAGCACGACGGGAAGAAAACCTGTGCTCTCATGCCGTCGGGACAATTGTGCTGGAAGAAATCCGCACGATCATCTGGTCATGGTGGAGGTTAATTTAGAATGAGATCAAGGAAATGGTTCGGGGACTAACCCCAAGCGGGATCCCCCGTATGGTTGCTGCCCGTGGTATAGTCTAAAGAGCGGTACCGTAAGACAAGCAGCTATAAGAGGCTAGGATTGTAATCAGTGTGCTCACCGAGGCAAACATAAGAAATTGCTTGATCGGCGAAATTGGAAGCATTGTTTGTGCGCCTCAGGGGACTGCCGGCTATCATCTGATGTTTTCGTGAGTTTGTATAATCGGTACCGCTGTTTTTCTACTTACACGTAAGCCATCGGGAAAGGCATGAATTGTCTCGTTTGCGGGACCCGGGCGGGGCAGATAGTAAATGTTGAATGAAGTAGCTAACCCACGAAGCCTGATGTTCGTAAAAATCAAACGTGCGAGAGACACATAGCCTTACGAATGGGAGTATAAGTGTCTTCGGTTTGGTTCCAGTAGT
The DNA here is from genome assembly GCA_011032875.1 of Phlebia tremellosa. Lineage (NCBI taxonomy): Eukaryota > Fungi > Basidiomycota > Agaricomycetes > Polyporales > Meruliaceae > Phlebia > Phlebia tremellosa. The sequence goes on along the minus strand of JAAIFI010000100.1, from coordinate 21,042 downwards.
ACAATTGAGGCTATAGACGTGTTAAATATTCAGCGAATCAGAGACAACCAGGAAAGGGACCTACTGTCCAATAGTTGCTCTTATCCTCTTGGACGATCACGGATGAACACTGGCTCTGAACGAGATCGCTGTAGTCGTAACTTGCGTTGAAGCGACTTCCCCCCGCGATCTGAAACTAGTTAGATTAGGTCGACTAGTGTTCCAAACGAATACACACAGAATGAACATGGGTTGACACGACTCCGGGGCTCACTATAGAGTCCAGCCTAATCTCACCGGTCAGCGGTGACTATGATGGCTGTAAGGTCAGAACTGCTCACCGCGTCGTGACTACTGGCTGGGTGCCTCCGAAAATCCAGTATGCGCTGACTGCAGGGAGCAGTAGGATAGAGGTGATGAGGAAAGAGACTTTGAATGGCGCCATTGAATAGTGTGCGAGTAGCTGAAGAGGATGTGTGTCTTGTTGCAACGCCAACCGTTCGACCCACCGTATTTATATGTAACGGAAAATCGCATTCTGCAAATTGTAACAGGGCTGCCATCGTGTCGAGCAAGCACCTGAGAGGTAACGCATGATACCCCAGTTGCTCCACAAACACTGTTTGAAGGCGGCCCACCCAATGAAACAAAGCTTAGGGGACAATGAATATTACAACAGGTCAACGAAAGCAACCACTTGGGGAGAGATGACTATGCGAGAATCAGAGGATATTTGAAACATACACCGTATGAGAACAACATACGGGAGTCATACGGCCGATGTTCCTGCGATTGTAGAACACATGTCTTCGAAGGTTTGCATAGCAAATGAAACCAAAAGTGCTGTACCCAATAGAAATGGACCATATGGCCGCCTATGGTCCACTACGGGAGAGGAGACGGCTGTGGCGCACCGCTAAACCGAAGGTAAGTAGCTCTTCACTTGATGAGGATCGGTTGCATGCCTCCAGAAATTCGGCGTGGCATGTCTAACACAGCAGTGTCCATAACAAGCTCTGTGGTACTACTATGTGGAAGATTTCATGTGGCATGCATTTGATTTCTGAAAATTGATTGTTGAACACTCGTAAGTTCTTCGCGGTGCATCTGCCGTCATCACTTGAGGCTATCATCCCCATGGACCCGGAGGATTACCTGCAGAGGCATGTTTCCTCGAAAACAAATCTATGGTGTCGACGAGACTTTTCAGGTTCTGGCGTGTTGCATACGTAGAGCACGAGTACAAACCTCATATATCGTTCCGTCCCGGCCGAGGGCATTCAGCAGGCGCATAAGCCAGCCTCTATGGTAGTGAATACCGTCTTGGACGTTAGTGCACACGGTCGTTGTTCTTCTCGGATGTAAGCGCAAACAAGCGCCCAACAAGTTCCCCCGCTGCACTGGCGCTTCGGACTCGGACCCAACCGTCAACTTCATTACAATCACCATGGGAAACAGTTTGAAGCTCTTGTCATTGAAACTTTCAAAGAAGTGAGCAGTGACGTGTCGTTGGTATGCCTGATTATCCTTGTATGCACGTTATTTGATTTTCATGAGTGGTCCTAACGGCTTTTCAGGGCGTAGTACTAGACTGATTTGCAAACCGCTGTTTACTTCGACACTTTCGTGGACTCGCCGCTATTGACTGGATTAGACATGCCAGTTCATATGCATTTAGGACAGCCCCCAAGGCGCTGCATTTCAATTCGGTATTTTGCAATGATGACCAAAGGTGAGTATCCCATATGACAATCAGAAGACGAACACTTCTCAATCATCCTTTGCCATGTGTTTCCAGTCGATTCTTTGGGTGCAGGAAGCCTCCCGGCATTTCGATTGGAGTCCCCGCTTTAATTAACCTCATCACTCGACCCTTTAGGCCATGTATCTCGGAGGAAAGCAGTCTCTTCTCACCCATGATGTGGTTTTTCGGGGGTTCGTCGCGAAAGGCGATCTTTAGTACCATTCAGAGTGAACGAAGCATGTGCATCTCACGGAACCTGTGAGCACCCCCAAATACATCTGGTTGGCCGTCACCTGCTACAGGATGAATCCAATGCGAGTCTGTCTACGTATCTGCTGGGTTTCAGTAAGTGCTCAACACATTGCACCGCGGCTTTAGCGTGTATCAGCTGATGCTCATGGTCAGGCGTTTTCCAATGACATTTCACCACAGTGCGTCATACCAGGTCATGGCCAACTATCATACGACCTATGAGCCCGAAACTCACTCACAGGCATGAACTGCAGCCAATGGGCTATCCCGTTCATGTTGTCACGAATTGGATATGTAAGGCGATATGCGAATCACGGGTAGTTAAAATAGCCACGGACATGCGTGGCAAGTCCCACAAGGCCGAGTGAGTATTCAGTACTCCGTACCGGCACTACTCAGAGACTAAAACTAAAATTAACGCTTCATTAGGAAGAGATCATGCTAGTAATATTGTGCATTTCATGATGCAGAAGCCGAGTTTCCAACTCGAAAAGAAAATAGGCGCATCACATGTGTATCGCGCGTCGGCCCTGTTCTATCGATAGTTGTAAGTTGGCAAAGTGCTCAAGCCAATCGCGGTCAGAATGTCGCTACTGATGAAGAGCGGCGCTCGTAAAACACGCTCGAGCACAACCAAATTCGAGAATCGATAGTCCTGCGTGAGTTTTTCTGTTCGTCATGATATCTTACACCTGAATACGAACGTTCGTCCCAGAATCCTGGACAAGTATCCATCTCAGTCCGCACTCTGCCCGGAGTCGGGGAAAGCATGCAGGCAGCTAACACTGCTCCGACCGGACTCATTTCACGCAATTCTCAGTGGTCGTGATCTGTTCAATGCAAACCTCAGCTCTGATCAGCTGCCATCCGCTCGTCCATCTTTTCTCACACCGCTCTTACTGCCTCTTGACATCGTCCAAGGCGATGACACTCGCTGTGCAGGATCACCCTTGCGATCATCTAAGTCGGTGTCATCTTCAACAATGCCGACCCTTGACTGACCGCTCGACTGAGACATAGGCTTTGCTTCCAAAAGCATTGCCCTGCCGTTCTAGTTGCTGCTGCCGTGCAGGAGCGGAGAGATGCACATCAGTTTTCCGTCGCCGTCCTCGGCCGTTCACCTTAACTTCCATTCACTCATTCGATGGCGCTGACCAGTTCCTGCCGCCCGATTCTAGCAGTGCGCGCCGACTGCGCTTCGTCAAACTCGGTTGGCGCATCGATATATCCGCAACCGAGGACATCCCGGAGACTGCGACGCGCTGCGGTGTGGCTGTAATGGTTGAAAGGCACGTACGCGCCCATTTGGCATACCACAGGTCTTCTCTAAGAGTAACAGAAGGCTTGAAAGTGTAGATGTGCCTTGCGCGTCTGCAGCGCGTGTGAGTACACGCACGGCGTCAAGCACTCCACGCCTCCGTCGAAACAAGCACTTCATGCCCAACGTATCCTCCTCCTGCGACCGTGTCTTTGTCATTACAACCGCCGATGATCAAGCACGAGATAGATTTTCCTGCTTGATTGTGCACTCTAGTAAGTGAATCCGTTCTCTGCATTACGTCGGTAGGTACAGTGCGCTACGCCCATGCTGCGTCTCTGTTCGGACATCAAATCGACTTTCACGGGAGAAACTAGATAAGCAAAAAAAAACGAGTTTACTTTGCTCCCTGGATTCAACCTATTACTGACATCACTAAGATAGATCCCGAGAGCGAAATGCTGGACAACACGAAGCCATCAGTGCGCACCAAAGAGCTCGTCTCTGACGAGAAAGCTTCAAGAAACTATATGGATCGACGATAGAGCGCCGCACACGCTAGCTGAAAGGTCAGTCAATATGAACAGGCGCAGCTACAAGGATGCTGTCTAGATGAACCCGACAACATCGGAACCTTCGGGGGCCGATCCTGCAGTCCAATTTCTCAACAGGATCCCCCGCAGTCCTTCGCGTATGCAGGCTCCACAGGTCATCTTTTTATGGGCGCCGTCGCATGTTAGACATGGACCGCAACTGGAGCCGCTCAACGCAGTGTATATAAGAGTTGGATTTTACTCTGCTCTTCGACATAAAGCTATGGGACCCAGGATGTCGCTCAATCTCTCTCTGTGCCTAGGTATACTCTACGTGAGCACCGCAGCCAACGCCATAGCCTCATACGACTACGTTATCGTTGGTGGCGGAACATCTGGTCTCGTCATTGCAAACAGACTCTCAGAAGACCCAACGATCACTGTTGCCGTCATTGAAGCGGGAGTCTCGCAGTTCAATAACCCGAACGTCACGAACACAACGACGTTCGGGCTCGCCCTGAACACCGCAATCGACTGGCAATACATTACCGTACCCCAGAAGTTTGCACTCAACGGGACCCAGGAGTATAGCGCTGGCAAAGCGTTGGGAGGAACGAGTACGCTTAACGGTATGTATCGAGCTTCAATCGTCTCAAATGGAAAAGCTGACATTTAATATCTTCCTATTAGGTATGACCTACCTACGCGCCGAAAACGTCCAGATCGATGCATGGGAACCTCTTGGAAATCCCGGCTGGAATTGGGCGTCGCTCTATCCGTACTACAAGAAGAGCGAGCACTTTATACCGCCCACTCCGTCACAAGTTGCCAACGGCGCGGCCTACAATCCCAACTTTCACGGCTTCGACGGCCATCTCGCTGTTGGCTGGCAATACGCGAGCCCAGAGAATGGCAGTATAACTGCTGTCATCAACGAAACTTGGGTTGCTCTCGGTGTGCCGTACAGCGAGGACCCTAATGGGGGCCATATGAGAGGTAACACACTCTTTCCGTTCACTGCGAATGCCACGTCCAGTATTCGGGCGGATGCTGCGAGAGCGTACTATTTCCCGGTGCAGGGCAGACCGAATCTCCACGTTTATACGAACACTACTGCGACAAAGCTAGTATGGGAAGGTGGTGAAAGAACCTCAACAACGTTGACTGCCGAGGCGGTGGAGGTGATAACGAGCGCTGGAGAGCTTACAACGGTGAAGGCGACCAAGGAGATTGTGGTCAGTTTGGGGAGCTTGAGGACACCAGCACTGTTAGAATATTCGGGAGTTGGGAATCCTGCGTACGTTCTCTTGCCTGTTCTCGTGTTTTGTACCCGATTATAAACTTCCTACCCAGAATTTTGAACAAGTACTCCATTCCAGTTCGCATTCCACTACTCGGAGTCGGAGAAAACATGCAGGATCAAACCCACGATATCCTAGAAGCCACCACTTCTCCGAGCGCACCTACCTTCGTGGGCTTCGCACCTTACGTGACCTACATAACTGCTCGCGACCTCTTCGGTGCAAACCTCAGTTCCGTCGAGGCTACCGTCCGCTCTTCCATTCGCTCATACGCCGCGCTCAATGTTGCTGCATCTTCCAATGCTACTACGCTCGCCATTCAGGAACACCTTTTGACCCTCCAGGCCGATCTCATCTTCAACAACGCCGACACTTTGCCCATCGTAGAGATCTTCGTGGACACAGGCGCAGTCACTGACACAATCCTCGTACCCGTCTGGTTATTGCTGCCGTTCGGACGCGGAAGTGTGCACATCAGCTCTGCATCCCCACTCAACTTCACCACGCCCAACATCGACCCCAACTTCTTCATGAACCCTTTCGATGCCGCCGTCCAGGCAGCCGCCGCCCGCTTCACTCGGCGTATCTTTACGACTGCGCCTCTGTCCCGTTTTGTCGGTACCCAGATAGCCCCGTCGCTGGAGGAAGTGCCTGAAGATGCGAGCGATGAAGTATGGCTGGCATGGCTGAAAAGCGTGTATTCGCCGAATTGGCACCCGATAGGTACCGCTGCTATGATGAGCAAGGAGCTGGGTGGTGTGGTGGATAGCGAGTTGAAGCTGTACGGGTCTTCCAACGTAAGGATTGTGGACGCTAGTGTTGTGCCATGGGAGGTTTGTGGGCATCCTACGTCTACTCTCTATGCACTCGCGGAGAAGGCAGCGGATATTATTAAGGCAAGCAGGTGAGTATAAGCACTCGGTGAAACTGGCACTTTTTGTTAGTACATGCAACACCTGTCTCTTAGATGCCCTACTACAACTTCCGTGCGTGTTAGAGACTTATGCTCTCGCATCTCAATTTAATCATAATTTCCTGAAACGCTAAACGTTCTGCGGCGACTGCCGATTTAACCAGACAAGGATGTGCAGTATCATAGAAGTCCTGCAGCATCTCGAGTGAAGCTCCGGCTTTTCGCCAACTTTCGCCGATTCGTACGCCTGAAAAGGGAATATGCGCATCACAGAGATGGCGCGCGTCGGCTTTGGTGTGCCACATGGTCGCTGCCAGTGCCTGCGTCAACTTGCGTGTCTGTGTAGGTCCTTCCACGACGCTCATGATTATCCCTTGCCTCCCCCTCCCCAAAGACGATGTGCTACAGATGTACTTCAAGTTGTCAAAATGATCCGGTATACGACCAGAGTCGTTATTGCTGCACATATAATCTCTCAACCGGAGCCTCAGCGGTTCGCAAAAAGTCCAAGATGTCTCGAGATAGGTGAAATGCGTTCCATGAAGCCCGCGATAACCTGACGCGATGGACACACTCATGTTTTTGTCATACATCAACGTGCCATCGAACGAGCTGCAAATACAACCAAGACCCAAGACGACGCACAGGCGGTGAAGCAGAGACATTGGAAATAAAAAGTCGGTGACAGTACTAGTTGGAGGAGGCGATTCACCAACGTATTACAAAACAAATTATCAGTCTCTGGTATAGCTATTCGGTGAGTTTTCTCCGCCAATGGAGTTTTTCTTGACCATTCCATCGCTGATGATAATCTGAATTCGCGTTTGCCTTCTCCGAAATCAACGCGCCAGGCAACAATCATGTCAAAATGGCGGTAGTGATCCCGAAAAGGAAATATACGCATCACAGATATGGCGCGCGTCGGCATCGTGTCGGTCCGCCTCCTCCCGATGTGGCTGACGTCGATGTCGACGTCAGCCATGCGGGAATTATCGACAGCTTCCGTTGCAAGCGCGGAGTCTCTCACAATGTATGCAAGATGGTCGCTATCAGATTCTCCTTATTCAAGAAAAACGGCCTTCGTAAAACATCCTCCGTACGCCCGCATGCAAACCCCGACGTCAGGAAAAAAGGTCCTGTTCGCAAGTCTTCTCAGCGTCGAAGGCCCGCTTTACTATCGACTCTACGTTCAGCCTCCGTCAGGCTGTTCACAAAGGGTCGAAAATCTTCCTATGGATTGACGAGACAACCCACCCCGCGACGGAGGATCATTCATGTGGCGACTCTGAATTTCGGTCCATTCGATGATTCGTCGCCACTATTCGCGAATTTCGTCCCCCAGGCACACCTATTCGCGGAGCCATGGACGTCTCACACCTCGTCTCTCAATAACGACATGCACGAAGCCACACAAGCTCGCTCTAGTAGGAACGCTGCGGTGACTGCTAGCTTGCCTCGGAACGATGAATCTGGCGACGAGACGATAAACGCTGATACAACTATCGACGCAACTATCCGGTCGTCATACTCTTTCGAAAGCTGGGTGGAAGTTAGCCGTGCATCACCAGCTGGCTCCGCTATTCTAGTCTCGACGTCTGCATTGGAATACTCAGGGGCTACTGGGATGCACTCTCTTGGCGGGAACGAGACGATGATTTGGGGGCCCGGGGAATTCACTACCAGCTCGATCAACGAGGAAAGTTTCATGCGCATGGCTTCGAACGACCTGGGCTGGTGAATTGTTGTATAGATGTCTTTGACTGTGGCTGGCCCTGTATCGCACGGAAGCAATTATCATGGGCCAACTCGAGCCCGTATACACAGTAGCAGTCCAGACTGAAATGGAAATGACGCCTCACTGCTCATCCCGTCGCCGCAGCTCTTCTCTACGTCTCTCTCGGACACCTCAGCTCTGCAGCTGCACGACCTGGCAGCGGATGAGGATGCGCAAGGCAACGCGCGCCGACGTTCTCCCGCTGTACGGCCCTCAGGCGGGTATGGGTGTCTACCGCAGGATGAGCGCGGATGCGCTCGCGCAGTTTGCGGATGATCGACGGGTTGGGCGGTTCCGCCTGCGGAACGGTCGAGTTTGGTATGTCGGGCTGAAGTTGGTATAAACCCAAGCGCACTCACAATAATGAGTCCTTATTACTCTTGCTTTCTCTCTCCACACATACCCATACCTCTACTACTGTGATTTACACAACCATGGTCGTAGCAACCCCCCGCATCGAAAAACTCATAGGAAGAAGGATCGACCAAGGTCGTCTGTGCCTCGTGGAACCGCTTGGGCAAGGTTCAGGCGGGATTGTCTTCAGGGCAATCGATACTCGGTCGCCCATCGATGCTCCACGAGAATATGCTGTGAAGTGCATGTTCAGGGCTGAGGAGGGCACTCGCCACGATCAATTCCAACGACGAGAGATACACTTCCATTCGACGGTCTCATCGCAACCCAACATTCTCACCCTCCGTCGAATATTACAAGAAGGGCGGTACCTCTTCCTCGTGATGGACTACTGCCCTGGCGGTGACATGTTCAAGTTCCTCACGGAGCGCCACACATATTGCCGCAATGACGAGCTGGTGAAGAGCGTACTCGTACAGCTTATCGACGCCGTCCAGGCATGTCACAATAATGGTATCTTTCATCGAGACATCAAACCGGAGAACATCATGTGTAACGCAGATGGTACCCAATTATTCCTCGGTGACTTCGGGCTGTCGACGGACAATAAGCTCAGCACCAATTTCGGTGCTGGCACGGCGGGGTACATGAGTCCAGGTAAGTCTCCCATTCATTTCAAAACGAGCGTTCCTGACCATGTACACAGAGTGCATAGGATACTCAGGAGGCCCCGAAGCCTACTCTCCCCGCAAAAACGACATCTGGGCGCTCGGCATCATCTTCACGAGCATCATCTCAGGGCACAACCCCTGGAAGCGCGCCGTCATGACGGACGACTGCTTCCGCGCCTTCATCCACGACCCGACCTACCTGCGCACGATGCTGCCCATCTCCAAAGCCGCCTCCGCGATCCTGCAGCGCATATTCGTCTCGCCGCACCGGCGCATCCGGCTGCCCGCGCTGCGCGCGATGGTGCTCGCCGCGGACACGTTCTTCATGTCGGACGAGGACATCGGGCGCGCGAGCATGTACGTGCAGACCGCCGCGGCGTCGTACCTCGGGCTGTGTCCGTCGAGCTCCGGCAGCAGCAGCGCGTCGGATGCGGACGTGGGCGGGCTGGTGGTTAGGGTTAGGGGCATCATGCAGAATCAGAAGCGGAGGACGTTGGAGGCGGAGGAGGAGGATGTGAAGAAGGGCGGCGTGGCGCATTCGATGCCTGCCAATCTTCCTCAGGCGCATATCGTACCTCTTCCGCGGGGAACGCGATCTCATCCCTCGCCCATGGCTTTGACGGACGAGGTGTTCCCTGAAGTCAACGGCCATGGTGCTGCAATCCGCAGATCACCCGTCCCACCACCAAAACCAGTGCTTGTACCACTTCCGGCCACGGACACTGTGGAAGCAACTCCTCCAGCTACCTGTGAGCGGCGCAAAAGGAGGACATGGCACGCGGAGTCGCCGATAGTGTTCTTCAGGCGTATCATGGAGAAGCTGTCATAAAATGTTACGCATCGGACTGGATGGCTCATACAGACATTTAATATACCTCAATAGTTATTAGTAGTAGTTTGGATATGATATGGACAATTTTAGCGAATTATATGATACGGAACGATCTAGCGCGACCAGTCTGCGGTTCATTGAACGCTTCGGATGTGGCGAGGCCGCATACAAGCGCTTGATGATTTAGACGCGAGCTCTGTGCTCCCAACTTCGATGTTCTCAACCACTCGACTCATTCAAGCTTGCATATAGTCTGGTGCAACTCAAGTAGAACTCAATAAAACATGCTGTACAGGTAATATAACGACTGCGTAGAGTGTATAATACAGACGGTAACAAGTACAATTTTCCCATTCCTATCGCTACACGCCCGTTACTAATTTTGATTCATTCTCAAGGATGACCGGTGTCTCGTATACTGTGCACCTACACCTGATCCGTCGGCGGAAGCCCCGCCTTGATACGCTGCCCCTCCTCAACCTTCGCCTCGCCCTTCTTCCCCTCAACCTTCCCAATGAGCGTCAACGCCTCGCCCTTCATCTTCGCCATGAGCCCCACCTTCTTCGGCTGCCCGTCCTCATCCAGAGCCTGGCCTTCGCTGTTGCGCGCCTCGCCGTTGCCGTCGGTGCGCGGCTGCCCGTCGATGCTGTACTTGGTCTCGTTGGTGTCGTGGCCGAGCGCGTTGTCGTCCTTCGCGTCCTGGGCGGCGGCTGCGGAGTGCGGCGCGGCGGGGTGCTGTGCTGCGGGGTGATAGTCCGGGTCGTATCCACTTCCAGCTGCGCCCTGCAAGAGAAAAAACATGTCAGCATTTGCGCATCAAACTCGACGCCAGCAAAGCAAAGCTTACCTTGCTGGCATGGCTGGCTGGTGTGTGCTTCTGCGCGGGTGCGGTTGCAGGCGCCTCATTCCGCTCATGTTTCTTCATTTCACCGACGCCTGCAGCGGCACCTATCGCCGCAGCGCTCTCGTTCCCCCTCTGCTTCTGCTCCGCCTTCTGCTCGTGCTTCTGCATCTCGCCCACGCCCGCCGCAGTACCTATCGCCGCAGCATTGTCGTTCCCTCTCTGCTTCTCCGTCCGTGCGGGGGTGCCAGTGCTCGTCCGCGCGTCCTGAGTGCTGGTCGTGTGCGCCGTCATGTCGCGCGCCTTCTCCGCACCCGCGGCGCGTGCGCGCTCCGCCATGTCCTCGCTCTCGCCGATCCCGGGGTTCGAGCGGTCGTTCGTGCGGCTCAGCACCGGGGCCTGGTTCGAGCTCGGATTCGTGTCCATGTTCGCCGCAAAACCCGGGGTCGTGTTCGCAGCGAAAGGGTTCGAGGTCGTGTTCGTGTTCGCCGCGAAGCCCTGGTTCGAGTTCGTGTTCGTGTTCGACGCGAAACCCGGGGTCGTGTTCTCCGCAAAAGGGTTCGAGTTCGAGTGGGTCGTCGCGAAGCCCTGCGTGCCCGCGCCGGCCGTGGCACCAGTCCCGAAGCCGGTACCGAGTGCGCCGACTCTGCGCTCGCGGTCCGCCGCGGTGTCGCGTTCGGTGGGGAGGATGGCGACCCCGGACTCGTTGCGAAAGCCGTGGAGCGCGCCGACGCCGCCGGCGTGCTCGAACGGCTGTGCGCCGCGTACTTCCTGTGACGGCAGCGACGGCTCTTTTGCAGTTACAGATGTCGTGTTTGGTGCTGAGGTTACACGAAGCGTGTGAGTCGCTGAAGATGATAAATAAAAGAGATACAAAGGTACGCACCGGTGTTATGGCTCGCGAACGGCGGGGTCTCGCGGGGGTATGCGCCGGGGAACTCGAATCCCGGCGTGCTTGCGGTCGAAAGCGGGTCGCTGCCGGCGGGGCGGGCGGGCTTCTGGCCAAAGAGCTCGGCAGTGGTCGGGTTCATGCTAGTGCTGTTATTCTGATTCAGTCTGGAGGGGTTAAGGGCCGAAGTAGTCCTGGCGGCCCACTCGCCGGCGGGAGAGCCGGTGGTGGGGTCGAGGGTGGGTGGAATTCCGGACATGTTGTTGTGAATATTGTGGTGGATATCGAGAGCGAGGGATAGGTTTGTTGAGATCAGAGACGTGGTTCGTTGGTTATAAGCCTGGCTGGAGACCCTAACCTTGCGCCATGACACTCCTCACCCTAGAAGTCTTCCCTCGTTGTGGCGCAACACGCGTCACCCATCAAAGCGCGTCCTGTCGCGCTCCCACTGCGCGTGACGTCATTGCCCTACCAGCTAGCGCTTGGGTGCGACGTCAGGGCAAATCGTCCCACTCGTCCATCAAATCTCAACGGCACAGAGTCCTCAGCAAAGTACGCCGAATCAGATTCGGAAGGAGCTCGAGGAGGTGGCGTAGGTCACGGACTTGGATCTACAGAAGCATCGTGCGATCGAAAGTCTCCAGGAAGTCCCGGACAGTTGGGCGCTACTACGTGGCAAATCAATTCCCGGGAGACCATGCAGAAGACTGGGAGGGTGAGATGCCACTCAAAGGTGGGCTCATTTGATCTATGCACAGAATAGTGACACTAAACAGTTCCAAAACAAACAAACAGAAAAGCGATTTTCCACACGGTATGCCAGCCACACAATGTCGCAACTACTCAAGCAACTTGAAAGTACTGAACCCAATAGAGCGACAGTGGTAGGCTCTCTCTTCATCTATGCTCTTCCTACCAGACAAATTCCATAGGCAAGACTGCTACAGGCCCCCAGTCGCCCTAAACCAACCAGTCTCGATTGAAATCTGTCCCGCACATCGGTAGCCTCTCAGCCGTCTACCCGATTTCGATTTCGACTAGGTGATGGTGCGGCGAGGCAGGAGGTATGTCGGGAGACGTTCGTCGGTATCGTCGACGTGCATCCCGACAACGGGTACGCGCTCCCGCTCCCTCTCGTACCGCGCACGGAGGCAAAGTCCCGCCATCAGACCCGCAAACGAAAAGTATCATAAGGCGCGGTGAAGCACGACTTGGACAGTTCACAGCTCTATCTTACACCTGCACCTACACCCCTTATTATTTTTCACTCTCTAAGCAGTCATGCTTGCTCAGTCTAATACCTCTCTCGCGTCTGACCTCCTCGGTCACACGATCGACGCTGGCCGTCTCAAACTCGTGGAGACCCTCGGCGAGGGTGCCTACGGCGTCGTCTACCGTGCTGTTGAGCAGCACACCGCCGCCGGCCCCTCGTCCTCCAAAAAGAAAATCCCTAACCAGTACGCCGTGAAGGTGCTGCTCAAAGCCGACGGCGCCTCCATCGAAGGGGAGTGCCAGAGCCGCGAGATCGTCACGCACAAGATCGCCTCCGAGCACCCCAGTGTGCTCACGCTGCACGACGTGCTCGAGGAAGGGCGCTTCATCTTCCTCGTGCTCGACTTCTGTGCCGGTGGCGACATGTACGGCGCGGTCGTCGAGCGCCACGCGTACTGCGAGGACGACGCGCTTGTCAAGAGCGTGTTCGTGCAGATATTGGACGCCGTGCAGTCGTGTCACGATAAGGGCATCTACCATCGTGACATCAAGCCGGACAATATCTTCGTCAATGCAGACGACTCCAAGGTGTTCCTTGGAGACTTCGGTCTTGCCACGGACGTCGAGATCAGCTCGGCGTTCTCGTGTGGGAGCTCGTTCTATATGAGTCCAGGTTTGTTATACTCCTTTACAATTACATACGAACATCTCTGACGGCCTGCCCTATTACAGAGTGCATCGGAGAGGAAACCGGCTTCACGCCCTACTCCACGCCCGCGAGCGACGTCTGGTCCCTCGGCGTGCTCCTCACCAACATGATCGCGGGGCGCAACCCGTGGAAAAAAGCCGCCACGACCGACGAGCACTTCCACCGGTACCTCTCCGACAAGAGCTTCCTCCGCAAGATGCTGCCCATCTCATCAGCAGCAGCGGACCTGCTCGACAGGATCTTCACGTTCAACGCGCGCGACCGCATCACGCTGCCGGAGTTCCGCGAGGAGGTGCTGGCGATGAAGACGTTCTTCCTCAGCCCGAGAGAGCTGGCGAAGGCGAAGCGCGCCGTCAGGGCCGCCGCTGCGTCGTACTCGCCCGTCGTCCCGCGCGACATCCTTCCTGCGCGCAGAATCACTCCAGCGCGGAGAAACACTCCTGCGCGCAAGATCAATCTGGGGCGCAAAGTCACCCGGCCGCGCAAAATCACCCCGACGCGCAAAGCGACGCCGCTGGAGCAGGCGCAGGCGCAGGTCGTCGTGAAAGACACCGAGTTCGGCGCGTGCATCTTCTTGCAGGACGATCCCTGCGACTCGGTGTACATCTACGCGAGCCCCGATCCGAACGCGCCCATCCTCGGCTTCACCAGCACATCATCTTCGTCATCGTCATCGGCGTGGAGCACGAGCGCAGATGATAGCCCGCTCTCTACGACCACCACGCTGCTCGATGACGGCGAGTCGCTATTCGACGTCTCGCTGTTCGGCGATGATCAGTACGAGTTCGAGGAGATGGAGTCGGATTGCGGCAGTTCGGTGGCGAGCAGTGCGCCTGTGACGCCTGCGGACACGTTGGTGGACCCGATGGATGTGGGCAATCTGAAAGATCTGGAGGATGGCGGTCTTAACCTGAAGGGACTCGAAGAGGAGGAGGAGGGAGATCTGGGGGTTGTGGGCCCCGGATTTTCTATCAAGCAGGCGATGGTTTCGTTGGTGAGGCCGTCGCTGCGTCATATGATTGGGCTGCAGGATTGGTGAAGAGCTGGGCGGAGCAGCGTACAATTGTACAATATTAGATACATCACGCCGGGCTTGAGCTGCTGGCAGCTTGTAATAACCGCAATCCAACATAAACAACACAAAAGCGTTATACTCTGAGTGTGCATGAACTGAGCGCGTGAATTTACAGGTCTTGAGATGAGGGCTGGCATCTTCACCATCTCAGGATCTGTTTCCATGATAAGAACCTCATGAATAGCAGACCTTGTGCGAACATCGACAATATTGTTCGAGGTAATCTACCCCGACATTCTGACCAAATGAGGACAGTGGACCCCGCCCTCTGCACATGAAGAATTCCAACCTCACCAGCTTCGACAACCTCGCTAGCTCCACCACACCGGGCGATACCACCCAAATTTCTTGCGGCGTGAGACGTGCGCCTGCCCGTACCTGCGGCGGCCCCCGCGGCCTCGGGGCTTGGGCCGGCTTGTCTTGACGGTAAACGCACCGAGGGCGAATCCCCGTTGCATGATGTCCGCCCCCAGGATGGCCGCGTCCCTCGTATCCTTGGGATTCCCTTTCGCTCTACCTGCTTGGGCTGCCGCTTGGGCGCCACTGCTGCTACCCAGTGTTAGCCTTGCGCCTGATGCTATCTGTGCACCGCGGACGAGTCCTCGTTCCATGATGTCTGCCCCCGCGCTAACGGCGCTAAGTGTGCCAGCGATGCTCGTCCGCTTCTTTGCCTTGTTCTTCGGAGGAGGCGGGGGTTTTTTAGGTTTCTTCTTGGGTGGAGCAATTTGTCCGCCACCCTAGACACGGGAGTGTATCAGCAGCGGTATGGTGCTCCAAAAAGGTTAAGCTGGCTCAATTACACTTACAGAGAGACCTTTGACTCGTTTCCTAGCAACGTATGGCAATAATTAAATTTGATTCACGTCCTGATAATAGAAACACTGACGGTTTTTTTAGCCTTGTCCCCCCCATGAGTATCGGGTAGGTTAGAAACTACAACAAACGCAAGTTGTTGCAGCACCCTGAACTTGAGAAGTTGGGCCCGCTGAGGGTACACGAGAGTTCTCGTGAACAATGCCTTGCTTATATACAATCACTTATCGCTACGACGCTAGCTGCGGAAGCCTGGTCTGTCCACTGATACATCAGTTCGTTCCATCGGTGAGGGGCTGCATTGTGTGGAGAGCTTCCATTCATCGGTATCGAATATCAAACGAGTGGTTTCCCCCAATCACCTCAGTTGCAGAGGGGTCATGAGGCCTCTGACAATGCTTGAGTCAGAGCTTCCATTCGTCCCCAGTCCCTTAGGCTAGAGGAAACCGCCATAAGCACTGCCAACTATCCAAGGCGGTGTGATTGGAATGCAGTCGATGCAATCCTCTATTTTTATTGGGCCACGGATAGGTGTCGGGATCTTGTGTCAGCCGAGAAAAACATCTGCAAACGTCTGTGGGAGCCATTCGTTATCATGAAAGCTTCACCGGATCTGTTAATGAATACAGCCGACATTTATAAGGTGCCTCCATCTGTCCGCATTGTTGTTGATTACCCCTGGTCATAATCCTCTGCGTTTGGAGGTCTTGCAGAGGCAATGGTAACTCGACGTTCTGTACGTACACTCTCCCCCATCCCGACGTTACTGACGTCTTCGAAGAGTGATTCTGACAACTCGGCCTCGGAAGATGATGGAGATGTGGTCGAGCATATGCCAAATGAAGCAAAGTTCGTGCTACAAGCCTTGAAGAGTATCGAGCTGCGGCAGGCCGCCTTGGAAAACCAATATGAGCAGGAACGACTGCAACTCGAGAAGAAGGTACGTACGCCAATTGATGGGAACGAGCATACAAACATGTCGGTTGGTAGTACGATCGACTTCACGATCCGTTGTACGAGCGTCGCAAGATGCTGCTTACGGGAAAGAACAGTCCAACGGACGCCGAGGTGGTCGAAGGCGAGAAGATCTTGAGGAAAGAGATTGCTGATTACCTCGCGCCGCCCAGAGGTGCCCTCAAGCACAGCAAATTGAAAGGTATCCCCGGCTTCTGGCTCACTGTCCTAAAGAACGCCTCCGATACCGCCTCCATGGTGTCAGATCGTGACGAGGACGTGCTCAAATGCCTCACCGACATTCGTGCCAGCCATCTCACACCGTTCGGATCGCCTGACCCCGGTTTTCGCATCAGCTTCTCGTTCAGTCCGAACGCGTTCTTCAGCAATACGGTTTTGCACAAGGAGTACATCTACAAGCGCGGGACGGAGCCAGGAGAGGACTGGGTGTTTCACGGGTCGAGCGCGAGTACGATCAATTGGAGCAAAGGGAGGCACCTTGTAAAGAGCGCTGGCGAAGACGAGACGTCTTTCTTCGCATTCTTCTATCCGCCGCAACGTCCAAAGGAAGGCGAGAGAGAGAAATTGAATGAGGATGATCTTGAGGCATTAGAGGAAGCAATAGATCAAGATCTGGTGATTGGAGAAGCTTTTAAGGATGAAGTGAGTGTCATATGCTGTAGAGGGTTCAGTGAGCCTTACCTTGCCTGCCAGATAATCCCAGACGCTCTCAACTTGTTCATATATGGCCCTGAAGAGGATGAGGACGAGGATGAGGAGGGTGACGAAGTCGAGGCGAGTGAAGACGATGAGAGCGATGAGGACGACGAAGACGACGAAAGCGACTAGACGGTCCTTCCACGAAGAACATTATCGTGAAGATCATGCGCATACATACGAACTATTTTTCAGGCATACTCAATCCTTGGTGATTATAGGTGTCGTGCTTTATGCTTGGGCTTCGCTTGAACCTACGTTGAGAGTCACGTATACGGCGAAGTTCGTGATACGAACTCGTCAATCGCGTACCAAAAAGATGTGCATATTCTGCGAGGTACACGGAAAGCAGTTCAGAACGCGACGAAGACAAGATGCGATAAGTTATACGATACGTATTCCCGGTCCTAATGTCCAGTGACCGCCGGACCTGCAGACGTTAGGCAGCCTCAATGATCCTCCTGGTTTCCGCCGCCTGCTGCCTAAATGACGCTATCTGCCTCTCACCATCCTCCTTGAACTGCTGATATTGCAGCTCAATCTCACGGCGGATAAATTGTTCAATCGTCATGTCGCTCTCCTCCGCACTGAGAGATGTGATTTTATGCAGCGGCACGAGGGACAAGAATGGCGTGAACGGCGAGGTGGATCGCTCGTGATCCTCGTGAGCGAGATCGTCGTCAAAAGACGGCATGGGCGGTGGAGGCTGTGTAGGTGGAAGTGCTGGCGGCTCGCTATTGCGCGGAGATACCGAGGGCGTATGGGGAGGTGGGCTGGCAGCACTGATCTCGCCGTGGTCGTCTGTGACTTCCATGTCTGTTTCTGCAGCAGGAACGTTCGAATTCGCGTCAGTATGTGCATCTCCCATTTCAACGTCCTCGTCAGCTTCAGAGACAGGGTCCACATGACGCGGACTCATTGTGGTGTCGACGACGGGAGATTGCACACGTGCTGCAGGACTTTCTTTCAAAGTTGCGGTAGGCTGCGACTCTTGGGTTCTTGATTTGCCTTCCTTTGCCCTTTTCTGTAGCGGTAGATTAGGCGTCATGCCATCTGGCGTACCCACCGTCTCTTGCCTCTCTTTACCCTTATCGGCAGATTTCCCATGCGATAACTCATCAACGACCATAGGTGTTCTCTCCTCCGCCTTCTTGTCCTTATTCCTATCCTCTCTCTCTTTCATCGCCCGCTCTACCTTTGATTTCGCAAGTGGCGGGATAGGTGGCGGAGTGAGTAAGAGTTCCTCTTCTTCATCCGAGCTAACGTCCACGACCTCGTCTTGGTTGACATGACCGCCCCTCGACGGTGCGCGAGAGAATGTGCGAGAGGAGACGCGAGCTGTTGGTTTAGACGAAGAAGCACGTATCTGCTGTCGTGTCTGAGATTGTGAGTCGGAAGACGACGTCTGACCAAGTGGTTGAACAAGAACGGGAATGGGCACGTCGCCGTTCGTCTTGCTCTTGCCCATGGCAGCACCAGAATCTGCAGCAACTGCGAATTTCTTCGCTACCGGTGCATCGTCATCGACATCCATATGGTGCTCCACCTCGGTCGCTGCCGTCGCATATCCCCCGTCGTCTGATGTCGCGGAACTCTTCCGTTTGCGGTTGCCTTGATCCAAATCTGCGCCTGCCATTCGAGCGGGCACGGAAGGCTGCGACTGTTTGGGCTGCTTCATCTTGGGTGCTGCCGGTATAGGTGCAACCTCCTCGACTTCATCGGCATCCTGTTCTTCGTCCTCCTGAAACACGGGCGTTGGCTTGGATTTTGACCGCGAGACCTTCGCCTTACCGTCTCCATTGGGCCCAGGCGGGGGCGGTACGACGACCTCGACTTCCATCGACATCGCCGTATGTGGCGTCTTTGCCTTGGTCTTAGACTTCGGCTGGGTATGCGCGTGGGTACGCGTCTTTGCTGTCGATGGTACCGTGATAGGTTCAGGCACTTCGCTTTCCGCATCTCCTGCTAGATTGTGCTTTGAGCGAGTGCGAGTGTGCTTAGGCTTTACTTCTTCCCTCTCCTTCGCTCTTTGCGTCGGTGGCGGAATCTCCTCAATATCCGAGTCATCATCTGGAGTGTTGGATTTCGCACGCTTTGCAACTGCTGGTGCAGGAGTCTTCTTGTCTTTTTCTTTCGTCTTAGACCCAGAACCCGAGCTCGAGCCACTAGCCTTCTCTTTCTGGCGCTTCCCGCTCCCCGGTGGCCGCCCACGCTTTGCCTTCGGTTTCTCGACCTCAACTATCTCAGGCTCCTCCTCCTCTACCTGATCCTGCTCCTCGTCATGACTTTCGTCTTCCTCCTTGATGGCTTCTATCTTTCCCTTCTTCTTCCCTATCTCTTTCTCTCGCGCCTTGCCCTTACTCTTGGACCGTGACACCTTTTTTCCTTCCGAACCCTCACCCTCGGTCTCGTCGTCTTCACCCTCTGCCTCAGATCCGATACCTCCTCTCCCTGTAGTGGTTGGGGTCTTCCGCGTGCGAGTAGACGGAGTCTTCGTGGTTCCCGTTGTGCGCACCGATTTCCGAGAACCGGGCGTCTTAGCTGGTACGGTGGCGGTCGATGCCCGGCTCCGCACGCTCGCTCGCGCACGCGGATTCCGCGCAGGTGCAGCGTCCTCCTCTTCGGATATATCGTTGTCGTCGTCAGCATGCTCGTCCTCTGATGGTTCAGGCTCTGTGATTTTCTTGCGCGATGTGGAGCGCGACGGCGGGCGTCCGGAGGGCGGCTTTGATGACTTGGACTGCAGCTGAGAGGTGGACGCACGCAGTGTGTGAGATGTTGTCGAAGAAGATGCGAGAGAAGCGAAGAAACGACAAGGCCGGCCTGATTTTGCCTCTCGTTTGCGGTGTTCCTCGCTGATACGTGTGAGATTAATTTGATGAGGAAACGCGGCATAGTGATGTATATCAAACGTACAGAGGGTCGTCATCAGCGTCCCAACCACTGAGTGCAACGCCACAGTAAAAACAAGACGCAGTATCATCGCCTGGACCTTGAGGAGTGTATGCGAAACCAGCCTTAGCCATCTGTTCACGAGTCATGGACAAGTTCAGCGCACTGATAAATGAGATCGATATGGTTGCTCACTTTCTTGGAACTTGCGCCGTGCCCGCGGACAGCGTCGTACGGCCAGTTGGAGCCAAACGTCTCAAGCCGCGCCTTCTCCATTGCTTTGCTCGATGGATGGGTAGATGATCCTGATGCATCGCTAGACAAAACTCAGTACACGAAGTCATATGCGATTTGACATCTTACGCACTCTCCATCCTCGCCCAAGTCGCACCGCACAAGAGCCCATGCACAACTACCCCTCGCCTTCTGTAAGTGTATCGCAAACGGATCATCATCTGCCTCCCAATCACTCAGCTCTTTCCCGCACATGAAGCATGTCACACTATCCCGGTGCTCAGGGCTTGGGTTATAAAAGAAACCTGCCTCGGCAAGAGTGTGTGGGTTTGCAGAGAAGGACGGAGGATGGGACCATTTGAGGACGACAAGCTTGCCAGTAGAGGAAGATTTTACGCGTTTGGATTTAGTGTAGGAGTGGATACGAGCTTCGAGGGATTCCATGATCGAGAGAGGCTCAGAGGCTCAGACAGGCCGCAGTGAAATATGCAGGTCAAAGCACCCTGAGGAAAGCGCCAAGCACTCGGAGGGTGGTGATATATCCTGAACAAGCCAGAATGAGAAAGGGATCTACTTCATATGCGTTATCGCGTGGTAGGAGCTGAAAGCAACACGGACAAGCAGGGACAAGCTACATACCACAGAGGAGGCGACGTGTACTCGTTTGCAAAGTACTGGCGGTCGTTCTATGATAGCTCGCCGGTCATATAGCACTAAGCTTACAAGTTTCAGTGAAACCGAGGCGTATCAGGAGCAACTGGAGGGGGCGGTGTGTTGGCGCAAGGGTAGACGCGAATTGAACACCTCGGAGGAGCCTCTGGGACTAGTGGTCGTCGTCGTCTCCGTAGGATATATTGTGTGTGACACACTGCGCAAAAGTGCAAATTTCTTCAGTTTGTATGGGCAGTCCAGAGCTTGGAAGAACGTGATTAACACCGAAGACACGTCAAGGCAGCAGAGGCGAGTGGGTGAGCGTGCAGGACCAAAACTCGGAGGAAAGCTAGACGGCCACGCGAAAGTCACGTGGCTCGTATTGCAGCCGAAATTGCGGTTCGCTGACACCGGGGGCAGGAGCTGAAGTTCCAGGGCGGAAAA